>APFE031523091.1:58989-80831 GCA_000404065.3 Pinus taeda | reverse complement strand
GAGTATCTTTCTATCCTAAAATTGTGTGATTTCAAACTTGATTTTTCTTCTTGAAATGTCTTCATGATTAAGTAATTTATGGGATTTATCATTCACATTGATTTAATATAACATAGGGTTGAAATTATTAAGTGATTTAATATAGAACTTGAAGATAAAAAACATAGTTCTATTACATAAATTATTGTAATAAATTCACTTTCATATTTGGTATACATTTAGAGAAGTGCGCTCTAATGGATGAAACTTGTTGCAATTTTTTTGGGATCATCAACTTATGTATCATCAGGGATATTCCTAATTGACATGTCATTAAAAAATCAATCCAAACACCTTCAACAATACAACATGTCAAAGTGGTCACTTCATAGATGTAAATTTAGCCTACCAATCTAACACTTCAACACCAAGTAAACAAACACTTCAATTTAGAACATGTGTCATGAAATAAAAAAATATATATGTGTGTGTGGCGAAGGTGGTGGAGGTGAGTGACAATCAACACCCATGGGTTGTATTAATGAATGAATTTCCTTGGTTGAGGTAAGCTAGATATCAAGTATCAAGGTAATGTGATGATAATGGTGGACAACTGATGAAAGAAGATTTTGGGGGCAAGGTAATTTCTCCTTTCTTCATAAATTTCGATCTTGAGGCCTCTGGGTTATGGGCCCACAACATATCGGAAGTGTTAAACATTCCTTTTGCTTAAAAAACCGGGACCATACTTCATATCGGAATAACACGAGAAACACATGAAAAATGCGCCGAAACACTTAGCCGGATCTCAAAAATTATACATCCATGTTGATAAATCATCGGGTCCACACTCCTGGTCCATCACCTTCCTGTTGCACTCTCCATTCACCTATCTCTGATCGGCCTGATCAAGGCTATTCATTTCTTTCTCTGATCGAATGATAAATATTCACTCCGAATATTCAAAACAGTCCGTCGATCTACACTCAATGGATCTGACGACTATCAGAGATTTCGAGTGCACAACTTGCAAGGGGATTAACAACCTGAAAAAGTGGTTTCACCTCTCCTCCTCACTGCTACGTGTCGCTCGGTTAGTGGAATCGGGTGCCTTCCTCAAAATACAGCTTACAACTTCTACCTCGCCCGAAATACCACTTTCACTGTTTAAAACTCGCTCTTCCCTGATTATCGTTTTCACTCTTCCACCATGCGATGACCGTTAGATCTATCGATCGGATGGTTCTTGCTCACTTCAGGTTTAGCTCAAGTTTTATCAGGTTTTCCTTTGTTCCACTTGGACTTAGCATTTTAACATAGTTTCTCTGCCATTTCTCTGTTTCAAACTGTCATCACTCTATACAACAGTTAACTCGATATCTTTGGATCACCATCGATCCTATAGTGGTCGATGGTCGATCAACACACTTACAAACATAATTGAAGTCATCAACATATCTATATCTATATATTATATCATATATATAATATATATATATATATATATATATAATATAATATATATAAAATATTATATAATCAACAAAATTTAAAAGGACATAATACACCGGTCACGGCAAAATCCACAGAACCACATAATCTATTCACTATACACAATACGATTACATCCTAAGGCATTTTAGCCTAGTCACAGTTCTTCTCTCAACTACATTTTGACCTCTTTTATTTACACAAGTTCTATTTGTCACTCTATATTACTGTATTTACTCTCCTCTTAAACACGCAAGTTCTCATCATATATATTATATATATATATATATATATTATATATATATATATATATATATAAAGAAATATTGGATTGGATCACTCAGAAGGATCCGATCAATCTCCTCCTTATTCTCCTATCGAAAATATCTCAACAACCCTTAATTCTCTCTACATGCATACATATGAATACATATGGAAAATTACATTTAATTAAGTCCATCAAATTAGCTCTGTTTTAACAGAATTTTGTCCCATGTTTTGATTTGATGGTCCACGTCCTCCTTGCACTGCTTTGGATTCCGAATTTGATTAAGTGTGTCGGATGCTCCTGCATCAGCAACCGATAGGAAAACAATGGATTGCAGTGAATGAAGTGAAGGGTAAGGGAAAATAAATGAGAAAAAAGAGTAACCTGCATACACATTTATAATATTTCAATTAGTAAACCATAATAATATAATGAAATAAACATTTAAACAAAATCTAATTTAATACATGAAACATGGGAAGGGGGACATATATTTTTCCCGGGTGGGTCTGACTCCTCCCCTCATGTCATTACAATCTATAAAAGAATTAAATGAACACTATAATTATACTCAAACTAAAAGAATCTATTTTTTTTACCTAAAAACATATGGAAAGTTAGCAGATAGTTTTAATTCACCATACCTAATTGTGTGGTGCCACAAATAAATTGGTGACATCGACTACAACATCAGTGGATGAAATTCACATTGATGCATTAATAGGGTTGAGGGGAGTGTTTTGAGGGTGTTTCCTCACATGATTATGCCACTAAGCTTCCACGCAACACTAGCATGTAAGTCAATGTGGCTACTCTCATATAGGTCTTAACAGTGGTATCCATAATTGAGATATGGTAGGGAGGGGGTTAGGTATTCATCTAGGTGGACGAGGTCCTAATGCCGGTTTGCACCTATTAGTTTGTCTATCTTGTGCAAACTCATGACCCACCCCTTGGAATTCTCCCATGTTAAAATAGTTGACATCGAGTCCTAGTTGAAACTCGACCCGTAACTTTCTCAACAAGTATAGAGATACCTCTTTATTATTATAGGGAGGTTAATCAAATGCCATAAATCAACTATCAATCCAATTGTCTAGATATGGTTGGTAGATGCATTAGTCTATAGAAATGTGTTTTCTTTTAACTGATAAAGGTTTGTTGTCTCATGGGTCAACAAACAAAGACAAAAAATATTGTTTAGTAATATTGAGGTCTTTGATTTGGTATTTATTTAGACCATTTCTATAATGTTCATACATTCTATCCTTGTAATAAGAAATATTGGTTAACTGGCTTTGGGCATTGGAGATGGATGATACAATTGAGTTTGATGACCTTGTAAGAGACAATTGTGACATCTCTTTGGTGTTTTGGAGATATCATATCAGTGACCTTAATATAGCTAAGGATGCATCAATTTTGTCATTGGATTTCATGGTTCTTTGTTTGGGTTTGGTTCTTCTAAATTTTGGTTTGGTGACAGTGGCTTTGTGTTTTAATTAGGTTCCACATTAATCAATTTCCCTGCAATTCAATATAATGACTATTTTTAGGGATATTTTGGTTGTTTTTTCCAATTTTAAACCAAATAAAAAAAATACCATGAGAATTCTTGTTGGACTCCAAAGACAAGGTATAATCTTGATTGAGCACTTACGGTTATTTAGGAAGCAATATTTTTTCTCAATATCCCCCCAAAACGTTTTTTTGGTCCCAATATGGTAAAAAATTGGGCTGTGGATACAAAATTATTATCAAGAACACATGCACATTCTTAGATAAGTCGCATTTTCCTAAAACATGTGCACATTCCAAATAATGCATGTGCATTCTTGAGCAATGCTAAGTTGGCAACCTGACTGGAATTTTAATTGGTAGCTTAGGCCTTGCCAATCCTGACCACTCACAAATAGGCACACATTCCTAGGAATGTTATTGTGCTCCCACAATGTCACATTTTTCAACGCCTCATTTGATGTCTTACCACTTATATCTTACTCTCATAACCATATATTGCCCATGTTATTATGCATTTATGCCTCTTTGAATCGAAAACCCTTTGCAAGACATACAGAGGTAAAAACTGTTTATTTTTATTAATTACTAAGTCCCTAATGAATTAAATGAATTCAAAGTTAATTTTTTTAATGATGAATTGTTTGGTCTAGTTCTTGTATCAATAGTTCATTTCTAGTACCCCATCATTTTAACATATTTGCACCATTTTAGAAGAAATTCCTCCACGTGGGTTTTGAAGGATAAGGTCTCAAAATAATATATAATACTGAGATTGCATCTAGGTTGCATGTGTGAAGCTCTAGCTCTAAAAAAATGTTATAGGTCAAATTTTCTAGACAATCAACTTCAAAAATGATTTCCAATGTAGTGAAAACGAACAAAAAAAAATTGGAACCTAGGTTCTATTTCTAGTATGGAAGATTGAGTTCCACATCGCCCATTTTCAAAAATATTGAATGGTTTGAGAGATATTCTTGGTTCTTTAACTCTAATCTTGCCCAAAATGCACAATTTCTCCCATAATCAAACCTAGTACCCAGATTTGTGGAAAATGCCAAATCAATTGTCAAGACAACAAGAGGATTGAATATCAACCATTTTCAAAGTATGGAAATGATTTCTTATGATGTACATGTATTTTGGGAAGAAAATGACCTAATTTTACCTTTGGTGTTATCATTTTATATTTTGATTGTATTCTATAGTTAGGAAAATCTAAGATTCGATGGATTGATTTTGATTCACCCAAATGCTCCTCTTGTACAAATATTAAGATGTATAATAGATCTAGGGTTGTTGATTATTGATTCTATAATAGGATTGGGAAACGATAGATGATTAAGAGGTTTATTGTGCCAACAAGCTTGTGAAAATCCTATTTTAAATAGAGTTGATTTTCCATCAATGCATGTTGCTTGTTCCTTAACTTTGGTGCATCCCTACAAGCTAATATGATTTCTCTTGGCATCATTAGTCGGGTTGGGAAGGGCTGCACAACCCTCTATAACATTTTCCTTTTCAAATTGTTCATTAGATTACAAGTATATTTGAATTAAGTTTAATTTATATTTAGTTTATAATGACTTCAATTTTTTATTCAACTGTATTAGTTTGGTTAGTTAGAAGTCTCGTCTTCAAATTACTTTCATCATCTTTAATGCATTTTCATTGCCTTATAAGTTTCATCATCAAATTACTTTCATGATATTTAATGCATTTGAATTGCCCTTTTTCATAGTGTAAGCAAGATTGACTATAGTAAAGGGCCATCGAAGGGTCAAGACAGCAAGAAGCTACTCTCGTAAATTTACATGAATTTATAAACCCATTGTATGAAAGATTGTAACTCAAAGCCTTTGTAGTGCTATTTTTCCTGTGACCCAGTGAAAGATTCCATAGTGTTAATTTCCAACATTTAAATTCAAAATTTTCAGTAGATCCTGGCATCAGACATACGAGAGTTTTAATCCTTCATTTCTTGTGCTTGCATCTCCAAATTTACGATCCTAGTTTGATAATTTAATTTTGGAAATCTAGGCATATAATTTTCCCAACAAACACAAATTCTTGATGTCCCATTGTCAGTTTTGAGGCCATCACCTTGTGTGCCTAGCCTTTTTTTTACTTATTCAAAAAATAAAAGAAAAGAAAAGGCATATTATTGATTTTGTTAAGATGATTTACCAAATATACTATCCACGTTAATTATCCCAAAAATTACAAATTAATTATATATTTATCTTCTGTAATTTTTAACAACACCCACACATTGGTTTGCTTTGTTGTTACATTTTTCACAAAAGCAAAAGTGTTTAAATTATGTGGTGTTTAAACATATATAACAATGCTTTATTCTATTTATTATTTTTATATTTCTTAATCTTATATAAGAAAATAAACCAGCCTAGATCCATCTTAACACTGGACCTACGAAGTGCAGATAGGGACCAAATCTCTTGAGATGCAAACATCTTTTGTAGTGAAAAGAGATTTGATCCCTCTGGGTGCTTGGTAGATTTGGAGTTAAGATAGATCTAGGATGGTATAATATATATATGTAGCTGAGATTGAAATATTTTATCTATAACGCACATTCTCCACATTAAAATGTTAAAACATCCCCCCTCCTATTTTTTTTCTTGTATGCATACATTTATTTATTTTTATTAGTAATATTTTCTAAAATATTACATATCAAATCCATATTAAGAATTGAAAGGTTATAAATATCCCTCATATATTGGATTAGAAAGAAATTATTAATGGAATAAGAATTCTCTCAACCTTTCTTCGTATATGTTGCATGTTAAAATCTTTTACTCAACCTAGTTTTTGAAATATTTTATTTATAACATTTTTTTAATTTAATTACTTTATTTTTCTCTATTTAATATGAACATTGAAACATTTTACTTATGGTTGACAATAAAATATTTTTTTGTTATAAATACATTTTTCATTTAAATACTCTATATTTAGTTTAAAAAACTGACTGTACAATAAATTACACATCATGTAATATTAATAATACTATTTTTTGTCATATCCATATTAAGTAGTGAAAGAATTACATTTCTTCCTCATATTAAAAAGGAATTTTTTTTTGTTATTTTATATCTCTATATAAAATTATGTAAAATTAAAATGCAAATTGAATTATTTTAATTATTACCAACATTAATCAAAACAAATTATAATAGAGATAAGTAAAGATCATAAACTATTACCGGTAATGAATGGAAATATATATTGGTGAAAAGGCATTGATGCATATGATTTTATGTTTCCGTAGCTTTGATATATTATTATATTTTTTAAGTTATTAAGGGAGGGTAGTTATTTGTGAACCATTAATCTTAATGTGTTTATATTTAATGTAATATATAACATGAAATTTTACTTTAAAAAGTATTAATATTTTAATTGTTAGATTTCAAGTTGCTGTGGTATTTTTTGGAGTAGCACGATCCAGATTATCCACAGTATTGTGTTTATTCTGTCGACGTTTCAAACCCCAAAGAGGGTCCATCATCCGAGTGCTTGTCCTTTTGAGCTTGCTTCCAATCGAAAGCAATAGAGTCACCTTTAATCCTTTTCTCGACTCTTAAAACATGAAAAGGAAAAGTTTTGTTTTAGTGTTCTAAAATTAACTTCCCACGAAATATTCCTCGTAAAATTTGACTTCCTTAGTAATTCTTTAGAGTCGATTACAATGGAAACATTTATGGAGTCTACCAGTCAAGGGTTCCCCTTGGAAGGGAGTCCTAGTACTTTCCCTTCCTTTGGAAATTTTGGTGTTCCTTATATGGAAACGTTGTCCCTCCCTAGGTTAACCATTGGTTTACCTGTCCAGTTATTTTCGACCTCAGTGATCCCGAGTGTCTCAACTCCTGCCTCGCCTCTCCTTTATTCAAATCACGACATGATGATTCTAAGGTTGGCCCCTCACCTTCTTCTCTTATTTCTTCACCTTCCTCTTCTACTTCACCTAGTGAAATTTTCAAATCTATTAACCAAGAGGCTATGAAGAAGAAGAAGAAGTTAGCTAAGGAAGGGGCCGACCGTGCACCTATTACATCAAATGCACCTCCTATCAACAAACCCTCTGATCCTCCATAGAAGGTCAAGTTCCCTTATAGGTTGTGTAAGGGTGACCATCTCCTCCGAGACTGCCCTGGCATTCCCAGAGTCTTGGAGGTATGGTCTCAAAATCTGGATCGATCGTCCCCGTCAACTTCTGGAGATCATGTCAATGATGCACTGTTGGCTAGCGATGTTAAGAAGGAAAGGGAGATTAGATTTCCTTTTAGGTTATGTGAAGGAGATCATGTTCTTCACCTTTGTCCCCTTATGGTTAATGCTTCCAGAGTTTTGGAAAACCTTACAGCTCCTCAACCCCAACGTCCTGTTGGTTATCAGAGGCTTCCTTCTAACCCTCGCTCAGTTGATAAAGAGATTGACTTGGATTCATCTCTTGCCCATCCTGCTCTTCCTGAACCTAACTCTCTTTTGTCTGTTCCTGACCAACCATTTTTTGGAAAGAGTGTCGACTTGATTTCACCACTAGTTGCTCACTCCGTCCCGGAAGAGCGTGGTGATCATACTGCTCATGTTCTTCTCATCTCCTCGGATTCTCATGAATCAAAGAGTGACCCTCCCATCTCGGCTATTTAGGAGATTCCTTCTTCTATTCTTGCCGAGCATGGAGGCAATCATATGATACCCCCACCAAGTAGTTTTGTCGTTTCTTTTGATTGGAGTCACTTGACTGCTTTCTTCTTCCCATATTATGTGCCTTTCAAGATCACAGTACAAGCCTATAATATGGTAGTACCTGGCACTCTATTAGATGAAGGCATGTCTATTAGCATCATGTTTTCTACTACTTGGCAAGCTTTAGGCTCCCCACAGCTTGTGCCTATCACCCAGAATCTGTTGGCTTTCAACGGAGGAACCAATCAACCCTTAGGATCCTTCCGCAATTCCTTATTAATTTGGGGGGAAATATCGTCTATATAGATGTGATGGTAGTCCAAGGCTCATTAGATTTCAATCTTCTCCTTGGATGCGACTATGTTTATGTCATGGGAGCTCTTGTTTCGTCACTTTTCCGTGTGGTTTGTTTTCCACATGAAGGAAAAATTGTGACTATTGATCAAATGTCATTCATTGGTCACCATGCGCCTCCTTTGCAACCATCATCCCCTATCGACTCTTGTTTGCAAGTAGTACCTTCCCCACCACAGGTCAATTATGTGGCTACCTATTCCATGTTCGCATCTGCTGATGATCACACAAATGGTATAGTACGTTATGTACTGGGAGCATTGGAACCTTATATGTCTTTGGTACCAAATGACATGTATTCCTCCTAGAGTGTGGTCCTTCTGTTTAGCGAAGACATCTTGGGAGCCACGTTCTCATATGGCCTATGAGCAAAGTATGAGGATGGTTCCTTGTCTTCTGTCAACCTCGTTAAACAATGAATCAAGATGTCCGCGGATAGTTCCTGGTCTTGTGTCAACCTCGTTAAAAAGATGAAACAAAAAACCTGAGCATAGTTCCTTGCCTTATGTTGAGCTCTTTAAAAGATGAAACAAGGGTCATGAGGATAGTTCTTTTACTATGTCAACCTCATTAAAAAATGAAACAACATCATTTTCCAAATTGAGTCTTTGGTTAAGATTTTGTAAAATCCAAGTCGAGTCTTTCCAAGATCTCGAAATTGAACTTTCATTCCATCCACCTAGCTGCATGAAATGAATCTTGGGGGGCATGTACCTCGATTTGAGTCATTATATTGGGGACATGTGAACTTATAGTGCAAGCAAAGTTTTTCATTTGAAGCTTGTGTAAACATGAAACCGAATCCAAGCAGAGTTCTCCATGGTTCACACTTGTGTAAAAATGAACCCATGCCCGATTTACATCTCGTGATCGCTGTTTTAATCAGCTGATTTATGCTGGATGAGCCTTGGTTGTTTCATTCCATCACCACTGCCTCTTTGGCTGATCATATGCTTTCACTTGGTTGTTTTTGCTTTCCTGAGGGACCACAGTGATGAGTGGTTTTATTAGCCAGTCTCTTGACCATTATGTGTTTTGAGCAGTTCCTCCATTTCCGAAACCAGTTTCTACCCTTTCTACTACTCATTCCTCTGGGATGAGTCACCTTTAAGCTCTTTCTTGACTTGTAAAAAATGAAAAGCTTGCGGAATATTTTTTCCTTTTTGAATTGTTAAAGAGAATAAAAATGGGAGGTCTACTTTTAGCTCTTTCCCGACCCTTTAAAACTGAAAAGATATTCAAGCTCTTATTGCTTTGAACTCGTTAAAGGCTGTGAATTGTCATCTACCCAGTATAAGTTTACCCTTTTTACGGGCTGGGATATATTACTTAGAAAAAAGGTATATGTTGATCTATCATGGTTAATACATTCCCTTGGATATTGTTTTCTACCTTTTCGAATTCGAGGGACAAATTTACGAAAAGGGACCTTTGGAGTTTTCTTTTTCGTGTCTTTTTCAAACTCTCTAAACATGAAAAGGAATCTGAGTTTTACCTATGTCAGACTCGTTAAACCTTGACGACATTGGACTTGTCATCATGACGGGACCGAGCTTCTCCTTCCTAGGGCTTGTTAAAAATCACTAGGTTTGATTCGTTCGAAGGATGAACTTACATTACAAGCATATGCTATCCCCTTCAAGCTTGTGTTTCAAAAATAATTGGGGTACTCGCCAAAAATGGTGGAGGGAAATTTGGAAACATTCTTTTGGTTGTATTAGTTATTACGACAACTTGTCGCTCTTGGACATTGACACTCTTTCTTCTTCATGTCGATTTGGGATATCCTCATTCTATCATTGGCCTTCTAGGTTTTGGTTTATTCATTTTGCTTCATTCCATATGATCCTTGCTGCATCATCATGACCTTTGATCCCTTGCTACCAAAATGCTGCCAAATTCTTGAGTCATGTCGCTGATATGTTCAAGTGCTTAATCATTCTACAATTTGTCTCCTTACACACCTTCCTCTGATTCTTAGTATCATCCACCTCCTCTTATTCTTTTGTCTCACATCATTGATGTTGGAAACATTATGGCCCTCCTTCGACCAGTCGTTTCCTATCAACTTCAACTCATTATCCAGGAAGTTGATCTAGAGACTCCTTTTTGGTACCTTGGAGCTTGCATGCCTCAATGGCAAGTTCTTCGCATTTGATAACAGGCTTGCATCATTGGTCTTCGATCGAGTGATTTCACAAGTGTTCAACTTCAGATCATTCTTCACACTTTGTGGATTGTACTTGCAGTACCTTGAGAACTATTGACATTACTTGTAGTCTCTCTCACGCTTGTTAACGGTTTACATCATTGGCAGGTAATCAAATGATTTTATAATATGGTCGACTTCACCACATTTATTCACATATTAGAATTTGTCCATGATTAGGTTTGGATTCAAGACCCTGGGCTCAAATCACACAAGTCCAAGTTGCATGGATTGATTCATACATGACTCTTTTGATCGGATGGTTGTGACAATACCTAAGTCTTTTTTGTGGTCTTTCTGATTGGATAGTTGTGTCCATACCATCGACCATTTATGTTTATGTTCTGGATGGCTGCGCCCATGCCTTATAAACATCTATTTCCTTCCACTATGTACTCATGTATTAGACATATCAGTTGTACTTGCATTTGCAGGTTCTCCAGGAGGATTTACTGTTTCAGTTATGGATTCGTAAATCATTTCACCCCTCCCACTCTCTTACTGTTCATGCTTTAGGGGGCATTTGTTAAACAGTAATTTGTCACCAACCCCGCATTCCCTGATCTCGGATATTGCCGGTCCATATTAGTGACATCTATTCTATGTAATGTTGCTAATTATGTGTCAATACCTTCCTTGTAATCTCAGGAAGAATGTTTCAATTCATTATCTCTGAAGCAGACCCCTTTTTACCTAAGTTTTTGGGTCATCGCGGGTCATCAGTTGTCCCACCCGCGAATATGGTCAAGTTTGCACTATCCCTAGTGAAGTCGCCACTCTATCCCTGTGTTTCACTTGAGACGATATACTTTTGGCAAGATTTTTAACAGCTCGTCGAAGCTTTGAGATGAAACTACTTCATGGGCAGTCTTATGGCTGGTTGTTGGGTCAAATGAGCTCGCTTCTCTCCTTTGGGATATTTGTTCCACCTTTTGTACAACCTCCTTAAGAGATAAGCTCTTCCTTCCATCTCTTATGGAACCTCTCCCTCCTATAAATGTCTCCTCCATGAATGAGATTAGCTAGCTTGGATGTAAATTGATGATAACTAGATGTAATTTGGTAGCTTCAAGATTCTAAGAGAGGAGTAGAGGTAGAGAGTGTTATTGGAGTGTGGAAGTAGCCTCAAATGTATTTTGGCTTGAGAGATGTTTGAGTAGAGTTGGTTTGAGAACTTTCTAGCATCAATATTTTGAACGAAAGAGAGAGTCATTTGTTCCCTTGGGAGACGATTCACAAGTAAATGCTTACAGAGACTATTGAGTGTAGGAATTACACTTAAGAAAACTCCTCAGCACTTAATTTTTCAACCCGAGGGACCCGTAAACTTAGATACGAAGCACAGGCAATGCCAGAGATGGTATGAATCTTCCTAATATAAATCCCTACTTTCTTTAAAGGAAAGATTGCAGAATCAAATTGAACCATCAAAATAATCTAAGACTGGAACAAGGAAGAATGGATTTGCAAGAGGGAATTAAAGATAAAGGGAAATCACTCTAACTAATTATTGTTTAACTACTAAGTGTGTGTTTTTCTTTAGAAGAGACACTTAGCAGTCTCATTAGATGGGCCTTTAAACCTGCTCTTTTAGAGATTTCCTTCTTGCACTAATATGTCCTGTACTATCACAGTCTACTTACACTAATCTGTCCTGTACTATCACAGTCTACTTGCACTAGTGCAGGAACAAAGATTTATGTAGAAGGTATAAATGGTGTCTTTAATAAAGGCTTTTTACTTCCTGCAAGGGCTTGAACTTTTCCAGGTTCAAAGCACTCAGATCCTGTGGCAAGAAACTAGTTCTTAAACTGGATTAGAACTTCCTGCACTTAGCATTTAATTCTTAAAATGAGTGCTTATTATTGCAGGTGCTATTATACTATCAAATCGAATTGTACACATAAAAAGTGAATGTTTCTGATCTTAACAGAGTGTGGGAATAAAGAAACAAACAATATACATTCATCCTGTCATGAGAATTTAATGAAAGAAAGAAGATTGCAAGAAGTAGGCTAAGAAGGCTTGCTGCATCACACCAACGTGCACTAGTGCAGGTTCATTTATCCTACTTGAACCAAGCAGGGAAAGCCAATCAAATAGAATTGCAGAAAAGGAGATATCACACCAACGTGGATTGGTGTAGGGTTATTTCTCCTACTTGGACTAGGCGGAGGAAAACCAATCTGAAATCAAGTGCAGGAAAGGGAATTTATCTACTTCACACAATGGATCCGCTTTCACTCAAACAGGAATGCATGTGCTTAAAATTAAATCACACTTGACAATGTAAACAAAAATTACAGGAAAACAGGAAATGGAGTAAACATGCTGGGTTGGCTCGGCCCTAGCCAACCAGCGCGTTTCCCCTTTTAAAAAAAACATTGCTGAGTACGTTAATCAATTTATCAGCTCAAATACAGAAACACAATTTGTGAAACATGAGGTGGAGCTCCCTTTTATTAATTCACTAAGGCAAGTACATACAGATTGTCCATCCCAGATTCGGGCAATAACAAGATACAGCAACCTGTTACCGCCTCTCTGGTTATGTGTCTGTTCTCTTATACTATCAAAAACTTCCCCTTAGTCCTATTTACATTCTACATTATGTAGATCTTTGGCCAAAGGAAAAAATAGATCATTCAACCAATTACATAACCAAATGCAAAATTTAGCTTTCTGGCCTTCAAAATTAGACAGATAGCAAACTGTCCATAGCCAATCTCCAGCTTTCGTCCTTCACAGATTTAATCTAGGCTACCTTTGGATCAATCTTGCTGTCATGGTTGAAGCTGCTCAAAACGAGGCGGTGATCAAGGAGGTTTAGATCTGCTGCAAGGATTTGTTGTGCTGGCAACGGTGCAAGATCTGATCCTGCACTAATATCAGCGGTCATAGTAAGTACTCTAACTGCCAAATAAACATTGGAGATATCAATAAGTCACAAAGAGTGATTAAAAGTAAGAAATCATGTAATAAATGATTAATTAATTCTAAGTTAACTTAAAAGTATGAAAAATAAAGTTTATACGAAATACGTCACCATGCTTGGACTAGTGCAAGATGAGGGTGTGTAAAAGAGGTAAAACAACGGTAAATGGTTATGATTTAGGAAGGGGAAAATGGAAAAAAGAGAGAAAATTAGGGGGTTAACATCCTCCCATCCGTAAGCTGTTGTGTGTCCTTACACAACTCTCTACCTTTGCAAAAAAACCTTCAAAACTTTGAGCATTCCAACTCAATCCTACTCTGACATACTAACATCAACCTGCAATGTTTCAAACTTCTTCTTTTTGATGTTATTTAGTTTCTTTGTTACCTTTTTAAGTCACTTGAAACATCGTGCAGCTCAGTACTTCAAAAATCTAACTTCTCCTTTCTTTTTATGGCTCTCCGCAGTTAATTCTTCTTTACTCTGTTCTTTATCCTCCCACGCTTTAGCTATGAGTTGTTCTAAGTTCCACACTTGAAGCTCTAGTTCAACTATCTGAGTAGCAGGAGTTACCAAATCTTCTTCTGCTTCTATCTCATAAGGGGTTGTGTCTTCCTTAGGGACCTCAGTATCCCTCATGGTTACATTAAGAAATTCTTCTTCTTTCGGTTCTTCTTTTTGCATTGGTGAAAAAGGGGATTCAACGTTCTGTGGGGACTGTGGTTCTTTGCCTGCACCATATTCTTCATTATTTTTCCAATTCCTTCTAATGAAATCGACCAACAGAGTGTCATCTTTGACCTCTACAATTTTTTTTTCATCCGCAAGGACTAACAGGTTGTCTTCTTCAAGGGTTTGTGGCTGTACTGGTGGCGTAGAAGGAGTATCTTCTACAAGTGCACTAGTTGTCTTCTTATTTGGAGATGGGGCCCTTTCTTCTATCGATTTTTCAGGTCGTTTCCTTTTTTCATTGGTGCAAGAAGGACTCCCCTTTACATACTTACTTGAACCCTTGCTTGTGCTAGTGGGGTCCTCTATCTCCTTTCTAGAAAATGTATTTTTATGTAGCTGTTTTAACAGTGCCTCCCAGGTCATGCCCTTAACTTCTATTTATTTTTGGACCAAAATATTTATCAGGCCATGGTGATATAACTTCTTGTCGGCCTGGTCTGCCCATCCATCCTGCACACCGTTGGCCATTTTTCCAAGCTCTTAAGCAAAAAATAGGGGAAATTAAGCCTCCACTGGACATGCCGGGTGGGTTCGAAATGCTACAACATCCTAAAATGGTACAAAAAAGTGAGGGAGTACCTTCCCGCACAAGTTACAAATTTCTGTAGGATGAAAAGGAGGTCCCGCCACTGTCCCAGCAGGGCACTACGTGGAACTCCTTCCTTCCAATCTACCTTCAACTTCTCGTCGATGGCAAAATGCTAAATCGCCTCCTTTCTAGTTTCTGATTTTCAAACCACTGCTCACCAGTATTTTCCAAGCCTGTCATTGCTGCTATAAACTCTTCTGTAACCTCAAATTTTAGAGGCCTAATTTTTATTGACCATTTTTGAAACTTCTGGCAAATTGTAAGGCCACTTCACTATTGTGCCCGTCAAACTTTTGCAAGAACTGAAGAAATCCCGAGTCTCGCAATAGTGTAAGGCTATTGCAATACTCAGCAGTCTGTTCTACCCTACTAAGAGATGAAGGTTCACTTCGAATAGACGACATCACTGCTTAACAGTTATGAACATTCAAGAATTTACATGCAACACTAGGAAAATTGGTTCTTATAAATAGGGATCCAACCGTCCACCATCCCTTCCATATTATCACCCATTGATTCCACTGAAATAGTCGTGGATGTGCGGCATCTTTGAATTGGTACTTGCGGCAGAATTTTAACGGCTAGGTGAGGTAATCATTACGAGTGAAGGGCATCTAGGATTATGGCGGAAAGGGGAAATTATATCCAAGAAACGGTTAAACACTTCTGCACTCCTTCATAATTCAAAAAAGAACTTAGCATTCATTACAAAATGATCGTGATCTTAACTTAAAAACACCTTGTACTTTAAATAATTTTCTCCTAGTTAATATGATAGCACAAGTACTCATCGACTAAGTGAAAGGACTTATTATAAACTTTCATGATGACCACTTTCCTATGATGTGTGCTATGAAAAGAACAAATTGTACAATGTTTCTGAAAGGGTGCATGCTTTCACCGGTCTACTTGCACCACTTAAACTATGTTATTCTGCTGGTACCATTTTACTTGCATTATTATATAGGACGACATGCTTGCACTAGTGCAAGCATAATATCTGAAAAAAAGAACAGGGAATTTAAGTAAAATATAGGCTGGACTTCCAACATGGCTTCCTAAACTTATACTAGAAATTTGCTTTGCCCTTTCTTGATGCTTCAGAGCATATCCTTTTGCTCTTTGTGCATGAGATCTTGGAATGAATTCATGAGGGAACAAAGAAGTGTGAAAAGGGAAATTTCAGAATGGGAAGGAATTCTATTACAGGGGTTCCAAGAATAGTACCACAACAGGGGATAAACAAAAGTGGGGTAGGAAAATAAAAATTCAAGGGTAAAGTGAGGTTTTTACGAAACGGACATGGTAAATTCAGAAGAATATGGGAATGTTAATCATTCTGGGATTTGAAGAAGAAAATTGAGGGGATATTAAGAAAGTGGAATATGAAGAAAGGCAGAAAATTTTCTAGAAGGTCTGCCTACACTGGTGCAAGAAAAATAACTGTAGCAAAAATTAAGCATTACTTGAATAAAAATATCCATATTAATTACCCCAATTGTATAAAGGTTGGTTCTGCTAAAGCTGCTTTTACTTGGTGGTCGCTAGCATATCTAAAGATCAAGAAACATTCTCCTTTTATTAGAAATTTTTAATATTCCAGCCAGCAAGCTGATTTTTAGGTTGATCCTTCTGCAATCATGTGAGCGAACTGATTTTCATAATTATAGGGAAATGTTTCCTCTTTACTTTCTTTTTTTTTGAATTTTTTGTATTAATTTGTTTTTTTCTTTTTTTTAAGAAGAAGAAGAATTCACGTTTTCAAAAGGTTGGTATTACCATTCACCACTACCATCCCGAATTGCTGTTGGACTTGCTGTGTAAAATCTTTCATGGCAAGTGGTTGAAAATACTTCTTTAATCTGTGTCCATTTATCAAGAAAATTGAATTTTTTCCATCAATAGTTTTAACTTCTACTGCTCCATTCTCGAATACTCAGATCACTTCATAAGGTCCCATCGAACATGTATGGAATTTCCCTTTAAAAATTTTAAATCTAGAATCATAAAGGAGCACCCAATGACCTGGATGGAATTGATTTTTCTGAATAGACTTGTCATGCCACCTTTTGTGTTGTTGCTGAATTAGTATGTTCTACTAAACAACATCCCTACAAAATTCTTCTAACTCATTTAAGTTGAGAAGACATTATTGTTGTGCCTCAGAGAGATCTATTCCTAACTGAACTGCAGTTCTGAAAGTTTAGATCTGTAATTCAATTGGTAACAAAACCTGTTTTCCATATACCAGCTCATATGGTGTATGTCCCGTGTTATTTCTTGAAGTTGTTCTATATGCCCACAAAGCTTCTAGTAATCTTTCAGCCTAATCTTTCTGATGCATATTTATTGCCTTTGTAAGAATGGACTCGATCAGTTTGTTTGTGGATTCCACCTGGCCATTTGCTTGTGGGTGATATCGCATGGATTTCCTGTGCTGAATATTGTATTGCTCCATCACACCCTGTACCAGATTAGAAATAAACTGCGGACCATTGTCAAAAAAAATTTCTCTAGGCACAGACAATATAGTAAAGATTTCAGTAAAAAGAAAATCAACAACAACATTTTTTTGTAGCAAAGGAAACAACTTTAGCGTCTACCCATTTTGTAACAAAATCTGTACAAACCAAAATATGCTTTTTACTTAATGACGTTGGATTTATTGGCCCTATAAAATCAATAGCCCATTTTTCAAACGGCTCAATCATAACTTGGTGGCATAAAGGCATTTCATTGGTTTGATTAGGCTGGTCCATTCGTTGACAGCTATCACATTGCCTGACATATTGT
Organism: Pinus taeda; assembly: GCA_000404065.3. Classification (NCBI taxonomy): domain Eukaryota; kingdom Viridiplantae; phylum Streptophyta; class Pinopsida; order Pinales; family Pinaceae; genus Pinus; species Pinus taeda. The sequence goes on along the minus strand of APFE031523091.1, from coordinate 63,247 downwards.
TTAGCATCCTTAAACAAGGAAGGCCAAAAGTAACGAGCATGCAATACTTTATATGCAGTCCGCTTATCACAGAAGTGGCCTCCACAAGATTTGATGTAGGAGCATTCAGCCCAAAGGGAAATTATTGTAAATAATAGACATAGGGGTCATGCATTTGTGGAATTAGTTTCCTAAATTCCAAGTTAGTCTAATATTTAAGTCTTTAAGTGGGATTAATTAGATATTCTCAAAATAAATAAATAAAAAAATAGGAATTAGGGAGAGATTTTAGGCATAAAATGAATGGATGTGGACCATTAAGTGATAAGAAGATTTTCTATTTTAGAACAGGGAAAAAGATGGAATAAAGCCTCAAGATGCTTTTTGCCATATGTATGCATTGCATGTAAAGTTCTAGAGGTTTTAGTTGAGTGATTTTAGGATTTTTTTTAGATCATGCTAAGTTTTATAAATAATGAAGCCCAAAGGCATAAAAGGGGAGAGAAGGAGTGAAAGAGTAGAGTAGGAAACAGAGGGTTTTCTGCTTGGACGCCTTCGGGCAGTTTGTAAAGGGCCATTAATTCTAATTATCTGGTCAACACAAGTTTGTAAGTAATTTGTTTTGTTTTAAATCATATATATATATATATATATATATATAATATACTATATATATATAATATATATATATATATATATATATATTATATATATATAATATTATATATTATATATATATATATATATATAATATATATGTATGTAGATTGGTTGATCGTGAAAGTTGTATTTATATTCAATAGCTGGAAGGATGAATATTAATATGAAAATTGTTTAATCCATGTGAAAGCATGAATGGTCGTTTATATCGATGGGAAGTGTGAATGGTCGTTTATATCGATAGTAATGAAAGGAAGAGAGTGCCAATGAACTATGAGCTTCAGAAGGCTCGAGTTAATGTCTGCAAAATCATTTGAAGTGGCCGTATGGTCGATTGACAGTGGAATAAATCGATGTGTTTGAATAACTGTTGCATAAACTGTGGATTGTAATCCCTTGCTGCGTTGATCCCATTTGAAATCGAGTTGTTGTTCATGTTAATCTAATTAGTTTTATGATAAGCATTATGCTGAGGAGATCTGTCAAGAGAACGCGTTCATACTCTGTTTTGAAACTTAATTAAAAATCAATTTGAATTGACGGTATTGTGTATAAACTGTGGAGCGTATTGTCTTCAGTAGGAAGCAGATTCATATATATTCACCGCCAGTAGATGGAGGAGCAGTTATCCAAACATATGCGCGGGTACTGTATGTATAACTGGGTGGAGAGAATCTGGCTCAAGGGCAGAGTATATGCGTGGAGGTTCTTTATAGTTTTTTTGAATACAAGAAGTTGTGCGTTCCTGAGATAATTGCCTGGAGAGGGGTCCGCTGACAGAGCGAGTTATCGTGGTGTTCTTATTACTCAGAGTCGTGCTTATCATCTGGGGAAGCAATGGAATATCGGGTTTGATTTCTCATAAACCCAACATATCACATATACACAATTACTTGGTGTTAGATTTTAATAGTAGTTTGCCGACGACGACAGTGTAAGATTGTGTGATATTCCGTTTTTGGGATTTTTAAACATGTGGTTCTGCAGTTTATGAAAATGTCTCCCTTGTTGTAATTGAGATCATATATTTTGATTTTAAATTGGGAGCTCTCATGTCTGTGGCAAAGAGGTTGCCAATGATACGTGGTTTTGTGGCAGAACTCGGAGTAACTTCCCTCTATATTTTTGGAATGAACGTATGTTGTTTTGCTAGCAACATGAATTGTTTAGTCAGCTGTGTTTTGTTATGATAATGGGAGTTATGATTGAAGTTTGGGATGAAGTGTATGGATGTGTATTAAAAATGGTTTCAGAATCATTATCGTTTGTAGCCAAGTACTTACCAAAAAAACAGATGAATTTGCCGTGTATTGAGAAATTGTTTGAGACGAGTTTGTATACGCATGAAATGGAAGATTCAGGGTATTGTAGGGTTAACCTCGCATGAAATGGAGGATTCTGGGTATTGCAGGGTTGACCTTGCATCAGGTGGTATCAGAGCAGGAATAGCTCTGTTTGAATATTCAAGTTTTTTTTTTAGTTAAGTTAATTGCATGTGATGAATGAATGTTAGATTTTTGGAACTGATGAATATTGTAGCAGAGAGTGCAGTGATAAAGGAGTCCAACAAGGGATTCTAAGTGAATGTGGCAGAACCTAAAGATTCAACAGAGGTTGAATAAAGTTGCAGATGAGAGAAGCCTACAGGAGCAGTAGAGGATCCTCAAAAGGTTCCAGCAGAGAACTAATGATTACCAAAGGACCAGATCCGGAGGGAAGGATTGGTGAGGTAAGTGGCAGCAAGAGAGGTTGCTGTGGTAGAGGCTTCATGCAACTCATAGGTGAGGAACTTATGTCGAAGGAGATGACTACTGAAAGTCATAAAGGAGAGAGAAGAGGTTCAGAAGGAGGCCACAGTAGAAAAGAGAAGAAATATGCCAAGTCAAATGGCATAAGATAGTAGTTGACTCAGGAAGAGTATGAGAAAGAGAAAGCTGAGATAGTAGTTCATCTTGAGCTATTGATGGAGTTGTTGCAGGAAAATGTGAAAGACCAGAGACATGGTTTACTGCTGACGAAGAGAGTGAAGTGGCAGAGGCTACAACAGAAAAGAGATTTACAGATAAGCATGCAGTTAACAGAGGAGCTGAGGAAGCTTGAGCAGATGATGGATGTACAACTGAGATGGGAAGAACTCAGGGCAGCTGAGATGGAAGAGGAGGTTTCCATTGGTGAAACAGAGGAGAAGATCATTGATGATTTCTTGAGTTATTGGGTAAATCCAAATTAGCTGGATAATATAAAACCATGTATTTTTGTAGCTGACAATTGTGATGTGATTACAGGTTTTACCGAGGAGGATGTGCCATCTTGTGAAACTGTTATAGCACAAGAGAAAGTTCTTATAGATGCAGAAGAAGTGAATCAGTCTAAAGCGCAGATAAGGGAAGTAACAGTTGATACTGTTGAACATTTTGTGCAAACTGAGAGTTTACATGCAGGTGATGAGATGGTAACAACAGGAAGCTTGGATTGTGAAAGTATTGAAGATTGTGCAGAAAATTTCTCAAAGGAGATGACAGATTTATGGCATGAGTTAAATGTTCTAGAGAAGATACTAGAAGTACAGAAAATAAGAATTCAGAATATAAAGGAAGAGATGAATGAAGATAAAGAGGTTTATTTTTATGAACCAGAATATAGATGCATTCTCGGAGAAGATGTTGCTGGGGATAGACTGAGTGATAATCTCAAGAATGATTGGGATCAGTACATTGAAATGTTGGCAGAGGAAAAGAAGGCACTGAGGCCTTATGAATTTTATTCTAACAATTGTTTTGTGAGTACAGGTCTTATTGAAGATGCTGGAGAAAATCTGTTAGACAAAGAAATTGAGATGATGAGGCGGATGATGATGAAGGAATCTCGGAAGAGACCAACAACAATAAAACAAAAGGGAAGCAGCAAAAGGAAGACAACAGAAGATTGTGAGAGCACAGCCAGTGAAGCGATGCAGCATAAAGTGTGGAGACCTGGAGAAGAACAATAGACAAAAGCAGCGACAAATGGAAAGTTGCAACACAAGATATGGGATCCAGGCAAACATAGATCTGAACACATGATCAGGAGATCATGAATTTTTTCTACCTTGGGAGTCTGATGCAGGAGCATTTAGCCCAAAGGGAAATTATTGTAAATAATAGACATAGGGGTCATGCATTTGTGGAATTAGTTTCCTAAATTCCAAGTCAGTCTAATATTTAGGCCTTTAAGTGGGATTAATTAGATATTCTCAAAATAAATAAATAAGAAAATAGGAATTAGGGAGAGATTTTAGGCATAAAAGGAATGGATGTGGATCATTAAGTGATAAGAAGCTTTTCTACTTTAGAACAGGGAAAAATATGGAATAAAGCCTCAAGATGATTTTTTCCATATGTATGCATTGCATGTAGAGCTCTAGAGGTTTTTATTGAGTGAATTTAGGATTTTTTTTAGATCATGCTAAGTTTTATAAATAATGAAGCCCAAAGGCATAAAAGGGGAGAGAAGGAGTGAAAGAGTAGAGTAGGAAACAAAGGGTTTTCTGCTTGGACGCCTTCGGGCAGTTTGTAAAGGGCCACCAATTCTAATTATCTGGCCAACAGAAGTTTGTAAGTAATTTGTTTTGTTTTAAATC
>APFE031523091.1:12113-58503 GCA_000404065.3 Pinus taeda | reverse complement strand
GTGAAAGTTGTATTTATATTCAATAGCTGGAAGGATGAATATTAATATGAAAATTGTTAAATCCATGTGAAAGCGTGAATGGTCGTTTATATCGATGGGAAGTGTGAATGGTCGTTTATATCGATAGTAATGAAAGGAAGAGAGCGCCAATGAACTGTGAGCTTCAGAAGGCTCGAGTTAATGTCTGCAAAATCGTTTGAAGTGGCCGTATGGTCGATTGACAGTGGAATAAATCGATGTGTTTGAATAACTCTTGCATAAACTGTGGATTTTAATCCCTTGCTGCGTTGATCCCATTTGAAATCGAGTTGCTGTTCATGTTAATCTAATTAGTTTTATGATAAGAATCATGCTGAGGAGATCTGTCAAGAGAACGCGTTCATAACACATAAAACACATATACACAGAGATTTCCCATTGGATCTCAAAACCGAGACTACCAGCTTGATTTTTCATTATGTTCCTTTCAATGTTACAATACATATTTATACATGCCGAAGCATCCAATACCATGGACCGAAAAACCATCACGTCCAATACCATGGACCAAATAATCATCGATCCAATACCATGGACCGAAAACCAATGAACTGTGAGCTTCAGAAGGCTCGAGTTAATGTCTGCAAAATCATTTGAAGTGGCCGTATGGTCGATTGGCAGTGGAATAAATCGATGTGTTTGAATAACTCTTGCATAAACTGTGGATTTTAATCCCTTGCTGCGTTGATCCCATTTGAAATCGAGTTGATGTTCATGTTAATCTAATTAGTTTTATGATAAGCATCATGCTGAGGAGATATGTCAAGAGAACGCGTTCATACTCTGTTTTGAAACTTAATTAAGAACCAATTTGAATTGACGGTATTGTGTATAAACTGTGGAGCGTATTGTCTTCAGCAGGAAGCAGATTCATATATATTCATCGCCAGTAGACGGAGGAGCTGTTATCCAAAGATATGCGCAGGTACTGTATGTATAACTGCGTGGAGAACATCTGGCCCAAGGGCAGAGTATATGCGTGGAGGTTCTTTATAGTTTTGTTGAATACAGGAAGTTGTGCGTTCCTGAGATAATTGCCTGGAGAGGGGTCCGCTCACAAAGCGGGTTATCGTGGTGTTCTTATTGCTCAGATTCATGCTTATCATCTGGGGAAGCAATGGAATATCGGCTTTGATTTCTCATAAACCCAACAGATCACATATACACAATTACTTGGTGTTAGATTTTAATAGCAGTTTGCCGACGACGACAGTGTAAGATTGTGTGATATTCAATTTTTGGGATTTTTAAACATGTGGTTCTGCAGTTTATGAAAATGTCTCCCTTGTTGTAATTGAGATCATATATTTTGATTTTAAATTGGGAGCTCTCATGTCTGTGGCAAAGAGGTTGCCAATGATACGTGGTTTTGTGGCAGAACTCAGAGTAACTTCCCTCTATATTTTTGGAATGAACGTATGTTGTTTTGCTAGCAACATGAATTGTTTAGTCAGCTGTGTTTTGTTATGATAATGGGAGTTATGATTGAAGTTTGGGATGAAGTGTATGGATGTGTATTAAAAATGGTTTCAGAATAATTATCGTTTGTAGCCAAGTACTTACCAAAAAAAAAGATGAATTTGCCGTGTATTGAGAAACTGTTTGAGAGAATTTGTATACGCATGAAATGGAAGATTCTGGGTATTGTAGGGTTAACCTCGCATGAAATGGAGGATTCTGGGTATTGTAGGGTTGACCTTGCATCAAGGTTCATCATGAGTGGATTTCAATATGTCAAACACTTCCTCCTGTCTTACACACCTATGGATAATCAGGTTTGGACTAGTGTAAATGAGATTTCCTTGAATCCAGGAGTATGCAACACTTTTCTGAATAATATTCCTCTTTTCATGAGCGAACAAGTGGGGTGGTGTTTTCCCAGTAACCAAGTAATTAGAAATGTCAGCAAACTATGAAGAATCTGTTGACATAGAAAAAATATGTTCATCTGGAAAATGATCATTAACAAGAGTTGCTTCACTAGGATTATCTAATCTAGAAAGAAAATCTGCTACAACATTAGATTTTCCTGGTCTATCAACAATAGTAATATTAAATTCTTGCAACAATATTAACCATCTAGTTACTCTACCGCTAGTCAATGGTTTGTTCAACAAATATTTAATCGCGGAATGATTAGTATGTAAAAATACTTCATATCCTATAATATAGTGCTTGAACTTTCTCTATAACTATATAATTTAATTCAGCGGAAGACAAATTCTTACTAATATAATAAATAGCATAGGATTTCTTATTTTCCTCTTGTCCTAAAGTTACGCCAATAGCCAAATCTGAAGCATTAGAGGAAATGTGAAAAGAAAGGCACCAGTTAGGACCTCTCAAAACTGGTGCATGTACTAAATTTTCCTTCAATGTTTCAAAAGACTATTGGCAAGCTGTGGTCCAAGAAAATTCACTATCCTTAGCTAGAAGTTGGAAAAGAGGGGCAGCTATCTTATTAAAATTTTCAATGAATCTTCTATAGTAACTAGCATGTCCTAAAAAACCTCTTACTTCCCTTTGAGTTTTGGGTGCAGGAAGATGCAGAATGATTTCAATCTTTGTTGGATCAACCTAGATACCTTTACCAGAAATCAAATGGCCAAGTACCACTCCCTCTTTGCACATTAATCTACATTTCTTGTCACTCAAGGCGATATGGGCTTCCTAAAAACGAAGAAGTAATTTCTATAGATTTTTGAGAGCTTCCTGAAAAGAATCACCAAACACAGAAAAGTCATCCATATAAATTTCTACAAATTCTAGATCAACAAAAATGGCTAGGATTTCCCTTTTAAAGGTAGTCGGGGCATTACATAAACCAAAGGGAAGCACTTTATAAGCAAATTTACTCCATGGACATGTAAAAGTAGTTTTATCATGATCTTTGGGTGCAATCTGTATCTGGTTATAGCCACTGAAGCCATCCAAAAAGGAAAAATATTTCTTTCCTGCAAGGGTATCAAGCACCTGGTCAATGAAAGGGAGAGGGAAATAATCTTTGAGAGTGGCTTTGTTTAATTCTCGATAATCAATACAAATACGTCATCTTCCATCTTTCTTAGGTACTAGCACTAATGGAGAGATCCACTGACAGTCGGAAATAGGATAGATAAAACTGGCATCTAAGAGTCTCTATACTTCTTCCTTCACAATATCTCTTAGAGTTGGATTCATTTTCCTTTGGGGTTATCAGACAGGTTAGGTTCCTTCCTGAATATAGATATGATGTGTACAAATTTCAGGAGGAATACCCTTCATATCTTCATAGCCCCAAGCAAAGGCACTAAGATGGTTTTGCAACAAATTCACAAGTTGCTCCTGCTGAGATGAGTCCAAATCTAAACTAATATGCAAGGATTTACCAAGGCTAATCTCAATAAGAGTAGTATTAGGCTCAGGAGTACTCAAGGGAGTGGTCAAATGCAGCGGTATAGAAAAATGAGAATCATGATTATCTTGAAAATCTAGGCTGAAAATCTAGCTCGATGGCTCAAAATTAGGCATAGTGTCTAGATTATTAAGGAAATCTTGAATCTCATCTTCTTGTGAAGACCCAATATAATGATGGATAAGGGAAATGGGCTGAGTCTCTTCATCACTGCTTTGATCCAACCGTGTAGTATCTCGAAGGTCCTGAATGGATCTAGAAGGGGGGTATAAGGTAACTTTCTTCCTAGAATCTCCATGCGAAATATACATATCACCGGAACGACATCCAATATATGCATTGGCCGTAGCAAGCCATGGTCAACCCAAGATGAATGGATTTCCTCCTACTGGGTTCTTTGGCTAAAGCACAATGAAATCAACAGGATATTCCCAAGAATCTAATGAGATGATCACATCATCCAATACTCCTTCTCGCTTAATTTTAGATCTATCTGCTAATTCAAGCACAGTTGGAGTGGGGCGAAGATGAGATAAATGAAGTTGATCCATGGTTTGCTTAGTCATGACATTAATGGCTTCCCCCAGGTCTATAAGAACATTAGAGACAAGGACATTACCAATCTGAACTGAGACAACAGGGTTTCTGGGATTAGTATATTTTTCCATAGACACACATCTCGTCATCAACTCTGCTGCCCTACCAACAAATTGAATGGTTTGGGGTTCCAATCTCTTCCTCCTAGGTTTCTTGAGACATAGTTCCTTAATAATCTTGGTATACATGGAATTCTCTTTGATGGCTTGAAGCAAAGTTATCTTAATGAAAAGATTTCAAAGCTCTAATACTAAGCTAGTCTCAGAAATAGGCTCACTTCTTTCCATTACTAGCCTCTTTGGGAAGGGAGGCTAGTTGGAATAAGATGGTAAGGATTCAGAGGGTAAGGGTTTCTTAGTGACATCTTTCGGAGAATAGTTAAGAGTTTCCTCTTCTCCTTTGTTTCAACAATCACTATAGGTTTCTTCTGATTTTCTGATGTTACAGTCCTTCCCAATCTTAATTGAATATCATGAAACTGGAATAGACTAGTGCTCGAATGGTAAAGGTGGGTTTGTTACATAGATCATTTGCACTACTTTATTATTTCTAGGATTGGGCGCATGTTGAGGAGGCAACTATGGAGATTGAAAAGGTGGAGGTAAAGGCAACGGTGGAGTAGACTGACTCGGAAGTTGAGGCATTGAATAAGGTGTATGCGTAGATGGATATGATTAAATAGGTGGCTAGTAAGAATATGGAGAATGAGTTGGCCCTCTCCAACCTTGTTGCCATGATTGAGAAGGTTTCCCATGCTGATATTGATTCCCATACTGCCACTGCTGATTAGTGTTAGGATAAGAATATGCATGTGAATTATAACCAAAATAGTGTGGAGAAAATTTAGGAGCCATACCTATACCTACCTAAGGCCAATTCCTTCTTGCTCCCATAGCATACAAGTATTCAGCTTTAGGCTGTCCCCCTGTAAATACAGTTTTAAGTCTTGGTATAGAGGAACATTTTTCTATGACATGGTCTTCTTCACAAATAGAACACTTATTAGTTTCTTTCAAATTAAGAGGACACTCTTTAGGAGGATGCTTGTCTCTACATTGATGACAGAAAATACATAATGACTAATATTCCTTCATGAGTTTTTGTTGAAATTTTAAAGAGTCCAATTGTTTGGTAACAATATTCATTATATCAATTTTCATGTTTTCCATTTTATTTTCTAATCCAATAATCATAGCATCAGTAGATTCAGTTTTTCTATTTCTATTTCGAGTTCCTCTTCGAATCTATACTGATTTCTTGAAAATTTCCTGCATAATTCACAAATTTGTTCAAAAGTTTGCTGAGAAATATCACCTTGTCCTAACAGATTTAAATTATTTCTAGCATTATTAGTAAGTCCTCTTAAGAACAAGGTTCTAATAGTACTGGGATCAAAATTAAGTTTCGACCTTTGTAAAATATACAAAAATCTTTCTAGGTAATCTTCAAGAGTTTCATCATCATCCTGTATGATTGTAAAAATCTCATCCTACATGTCCCGAGTTTTGTAATATTCTTGATATTTAGACAAAAGCACTCTCTTCATCTGATCCCAAGAGGTTATAGTGTTTCCTCCTAACCCCATAAACCAACATAGAGTTGAGTCCTTGAGAGTAATAGGAAATAATCTTAACTTCTGAGCGTCAGTTGAATAATCATAACTTCTACACAGAATATCAAACTCGAATATAAAAGAGTAGGGATCTTCATGAAATTTACCATGGAAATGAGGGAGAGCTGATGGTGGAATATTCTTCATTTGCGCCATAGTATTAGGGTCCATAGTTGGAAACACAAAAGTGGATTGTTCTCCACTTACCTGGTTTTCACCAGTCCCTTCCACATGGTCTTCATGATCCACCATTGTTTCCCTTTTACTTGAACCGCTCTCAACAGGCTGAACCACACCTGAACTGTTGTCACCAGAACCCAGGTGGACTGTTCCTAGGTGATGGGTTTGAATTGGATTAGGCTTCCTGCTTACAAAAGGAGACTCAATATGAGAATTGGTTTCAAAATTCTTTCGGCCCTTAGTGGGATTCGAACCCCTTACCTTTTCTAGGCATTCATTTCAAAAAAGAAAGAAAAATAATGAACTTCTAATAAAAAATGTTGTCAGAAATCAATTAACACTAGGAAAATTCCTTCAAAGAAGCTTTTCCAAACAATACTGCAAAAATAAATGAAAAATTACTTCTATTGTATTATTAGAAAATTCTTACCAAATCAAATCGCCTCCCTGGCAACGACACCAAAATGTTGAGCGCAGGAATTACACTTAAGCAAACTCCTCAACACTTAATTTGTCAACGTGGGGGATCCGGAAACTTAGAGACAAAGCATAAGAAATGCCAAAGATGGTATGAATCTTCCTAATATAAATCCCTACTTTCTTTAAAGGAAAGATTGCATAATCAAATTAAAAAGAGAAATAGGCAACTTGAACCATCAAAATAATCTAAGATTGGAACAAGGAAGAATGCATTTGCAAGAGGGAATTAAAGATAAAGGGCACTCAATCTAGCTAATTATTGTTTAACTACTGAGTGTGTCTTTTTCTTTAGCATAGACACTTAGTATTCTCATCAGATGGGCCCTTAAACCTGCTCTTTTAGAGATTTCCTTCTTGCACTAATATGTCCTGTATTATCGCAGTCTGATTGCACTAGTGCAGGAATAGAGATTTATGTAGAAGGTATAAATGGTGTCTTTACTAAAGGATTTTTACTTCCTGCAAGGGCTTTAACTTTTCCAGGTTCAAAGCACTCAGATCCCATGGAAAGAAACTAGTTCTTTTATCGGATCAGAACTTCCTACACTTAGCATTTAATTCTTAAAATGAGTGCTTAATTATTGCAAGTGCTATTATCATGTCAAATCAAATTGCACACGTAAAAAGTGAATTCTTCTGGTCTTAACAAAGTGCGGGAATAAAGAACCAATTAGTATGCGTTCATCCTGTCATGAGCATTTAATGAAAGAAAGAAGATTGTGGGAATTAGACTAAGAAGGCTTGCTGCATCACACCAATGTGCACTGGTGCAAGTTCAATTCTCCTGCTTGGACCAGGTGGGGAAAAACAATCAAACAAAATTGCAGAAAAGGAGATATCACACCAACGTGCACTGGTGCAGGGTTATTTCTCCTGCTTGGACCAGGCGGAGGAAAACCAATCTGAAATAAAATGCAGGAAAGGGAATTTATCTACTTCACACAATAGATCCGCTTTCACTCAAACATGAATGCATGTGCTTAAAATTAAATCACACTTGAAAATGTAAACACAAATTACAGGAAAACGGGAAATGGGGTAAACATGCTGGGTTGGCTGGGCCCTAGAAAACCAGCTCGTTTCCCCTTTAAATAAAAATGTTGCTCCGTACCTTAATCAATTCATCAGTTCAAATACAGAAACGCAATTTGTGAAACATGAGGCGAAGCTCCATTTTATTAATTCACTGAGGCAAGTACATACATTAATACATTGTCCAGCCCAAATTCGGGCAATAAAAAAATACAACCTATTACCGCCTCTCTGGTTGTGTCTTTGTTCTCTTCTACTATCAAAAACTTCCCATTAGTCCTATTCACATTCTACATTATATAGATCTTTGGCCAAAGGCCAAAATAGATCATTCAACCGATTACATAACCAAACGCAGAATTTAGCTTTTCGGCCTTCAAAATTGGACAGATAGCAAAACTGGCCATAGCCAATCTCTAGCTTTCGTCCTTCAAAAATTCAATGTCGGGTGCCTTTGGATCGATCTTGCTATCGTGGTTGAGGCTATTCAAAACAAGGTGGTGATCAAGGAGGTTCGGATCTGCTGTAGGGATTTATTGTGCTAGCAATGGTGCAAGATTTGATCCTGCACTAAGATCAACGGTCACAGTAAGTACTCTAACTACCAAATAAACATTGGAGATATCGATAAGTTACAAAGAGTGATTAAAAGTAAGAAATCATGTAATAAATGATTAATTTATGCTAAGTTAACTTAAAAGTATGAAACAAAGAGTTTATAACAAATATGTCACCATGCTTGGACTGGTGCAAGATGAGGGTGTATAAAAGATGTAAAATAGCGATAAATGGTTATGATCTAGGAAGGGGAAAATAGCAAAAAGAGAGCAAATTAGGGGGCTAACAGAGACATGCCGGTGGGACCCTTCGAGGAGACTTACGACATCAAGGCTCGGTTGTAAGTTTTACTTTGATTTATATTAATACAAATCAATAGGTTGTTTCCTATATCGTATGTTGACTTGTATGTCGATAGCTTGAGGTTCCTTGACTCTTCAAGTAGACTATTTGGTCGTTTTCTATTGTGTTTGTGGTGTTTCCCTACATGTTGTTTTCAGGGACAAGTAATTAGAAGAACAAGAGTTGGAGTGACTTGATGAGGACTTCATAGAACATCGATATGAAGGTAGGCCTTCATAACACCATCTTTCTAAGGAAATTTTCTTAGGTATTGTCTTTGTGGTGACTAGACCCACTCTAGGGCTAGAGGGGTTGCCTTTGTCTACAGAGGGAACTTACCCGTGTCACAGGGGGAAACCTAAATTTTCTTCTTCCATCCATAATGGAAAGTGACTCGGGAGATGTGCCTTCTCCCTTGCTGGTAGAGGCTGCGCTGTCTGTTTCTGTCTGTCCCAATGCACACAATAGGATATCTCACTGACTTTGGACTTTGGCTAACTCGAAAAAACTAATGTTCGCTCGATTTTTCTTCATGTCATCAACTATGTTGTAGTCCAGAGGTGGTAGACTCACTGAGGTGTCCAGGGTGGAACGACCGTTTGTGTTTTCCAGCGCACTGTTTCATAAGTTGCTTCTCATGGATGTACTCTTATCCGTTGTTCTCTTCCCAGACTTTCTTTCTATTTTTTGCTTTGAGGCAGCTGGTGGATCAGATTTCTTTATCTACTGCCTCACCTTCTCTTGCATTTCCCCAAGCGCAGGGGGATCCTCTTTACTCCTAAGATTGTAACAAACATTTTTCTTTTTGGGTTTCTTCTCAGTGTTCCTCTTCGAGATTACTTGCGAGCACTGATATGCATTGACCACATGCCAAAAAAATGGTGTTTCATGAGGTGCAACCTTTTCGTCATCATCAGTGTCTTCCAACTGCTCCTGCATATCACCTTCTGCATCGAGTGTATGACTGTAGACAGAGCTAACGTCTTGCTTCCAATCTGAACAAGAGTGTTCAGGGTGAAACTCTTCATGGAAGGAACAGAACTTAGGATAAGCACACCGATCAAGTTGGAACACAGGCTTCTGTGCAATTTTGGAAGTGAACTAGTTGTTGCTTGATGAGCCGGTTGATGAACTATTTGCCTATCTCTGTTGGCTGGATGACTGCTTGCAAATATGTTTGTTTTACGTTGCTTAAGTTTGGACATTTCGGTGGTCAAGTTCTTGACAAGGTGAGTGAGGGTCTCAATATCAATTGCTTCCTTGTCTCTACCCTTGCTCGTCATTGCTTAGGGATTTCTACTCACATCCTTGGATTCTTTCATTGATTCGTCATCCTTGATGCCTCCAATTTCACACAAGTCCTTTTCAAAAGCAATATCCTCTTCGCAACATTCTAAAAGTGTTGGATTCGCAGCTCGCTTGACGAACTGTGCAAAGGTGGTCGACAATGCAAGCGTGTAATAGTCAATAGTGATTGAGTCATGAGGTTTAGTGTCTGCTGCAAACTTGTTCAAAATACGCATAAACCTCTAATTGAAATATTTCACTTTATCTTTTCCCTCCATCTTGAGGCTTCCTAATTATTTGAGTAGCATGGTTGGGGTCTTGTCATCAACAAACTTTTCAAGGAACATATGTTTGAAAGCCCCCCAGTTCTGTATGGATTTGGGTGGAAGGCTATGATACCAAGAAGCTGCGCAACCATCCGAGGTACATGGGAACAATATACATGCTACAACATCATAGCATACCTCAAGGGTCTGTAGCTGTAGGTAGAAGTTGTCTATGTGGTCTTCTGCCTTCACCACGCTATCATGGTTGAACTTGATGTTCATTCTATCCGCTCACTTCGACACCTTGTGTAGAATATCTGGGAGAGCGAATGGTCCTTGAGTCATCCATTCAAGATTCAAGTCAACCATCTCTTCATCTTCTTTGTCCTCTTCATCTTCTTCATCCTCTTCCTCTCCTTTGGAGTCCTATGGTTCTGGATTTGAGTTTGTTGGTTCATCTTTGACTCCACCTCCTCCATTGTGTTCCCCTCCACCTCCTATATTGGAGTTCGATCTCAAGATCAGAAGAGTGGCTTGTTTGTCTTGCGAGAAGATTGGATGTTCCTCTCTGTCTTCAATGGCTTCTTCTAGACCTTCAAGCATGGAAATGACTGCTTCTTCCACCGATTATACAACAACACCTGTGGGAGTGGCTTTTGGCTTCTTAGATGTGTGTGGAAGATGTTGTACGCATGGGATCAGTCTAACTTCTTTCACGAACTGGCGAGTGATGGGACAGACAGAGCGAATGTGTTGATATGAAATCTCGTGTTCAATTCTGGGAGGTGAGGAGTAACCAACTACAGAGTCGCGTGTAGGTAAGAGGGAGTGCAAGTTATTGCCTTGACTAGATGGTTGATGAATGAGTGTGAGGGGAATTTCAGCCATGTACAATTGGCTGCGCTCCTTCTAGCGCCAGAAATGTTGACGGGGCTGGACCTTCCACCATTTAGGGGATCACCCCGGTATAAAGTCCCAACAAGACCTCACACCATTTGGTGTGGGAGTCCCATCCAATATGATGACCCAGTTGGCATTGTATTAAGGATTTGCCTCAACTCTTGCTTGTTAACACAGGAGAGTGGTTTTCTTTGCCTTCGAGAAGTGAGATTTGCATGCATGGTGAGTTCTAGTGTACTGGTGTCAGTGGTTCTTTCATGGTAAAGGGAGAGAGGGTCAAAGTGAGTCCCAAGTTAGACGGGATGCAGTCCCAACTCGGCTAGGAAGACACAACACAATAGGACATGCTTCCGGAGGAGCAGTC
Organism: Pinus taeda; assembly: GCA_000404065.3. Taxonomy (NCBI): domain Eukaryota; kingdom Viridiplantae; phylum Streptophyta; class Pinopsida; order Pinales; family Pinaceae; genus Pinus; species Pinus taeda. Next base: position 47,452 of record APFE031523091.1, on the reverse strand, counting down.
CACACGAATTCGACAGTCACAACATACAAGGTAAGATAACACGTACAACACTCAATGGATTAGTCCGAATGAGTGAAACGGTTGTTACAACAAGATTCATGTGAAAGGTTTGTCTCGTGTCAGGGAGAGTAGCCAACACGGGCGAGACAACATTAACAATAGATACAACACATTTCCATTAATAGATTATGTATTACAACAAGTGAAATAGTTTAAATGTAGAACACAAGTTAAAGCAACATGCATTACAAGTGTTAAAGGTTTGTCTTACAACAGATACAATACATGTGTGAAAACACGCTGGCATATTAGTAGGATTCTGAATTAAGCGAAAGTTCCAAAACACATCATTACACCATACATCATTAACCTTGAGTGCGAGGCATTGGAGCCAGTACTTACTCCTCAAAGAAAATATTGCAGACACTCTTGGCTATGTGGGAGGAGCCGAGGTGAAAAATTCCCTTGCATGCACAAATGAGGGGGTATTTATAGCCAAGGGTGAAACCAACCCTTATGGTTGTTCGACTACCCTAATGACTGTTTTAATTCCATGAATTTTCAACTTACATGACCCTTTTTTCAACAAGTGGGTCTCTTGGACTTCCACTTTACATCACATTGATTGAAAACATAGCCCATAGTAGAGATGTGGGCAACATGACTCGACATGACAATGTTGGTACATTTGTGTTGTTGCTGAAGTGCATGTCGAGCTTCAGTGCTACTAGGTGATAAGTGTCTTCATGGTGTATCATAGCTTCACCTCCACATGGTGAACTGTGCGGAATCTTTGATGGTCCTTGGTTTGCTTGATGAAGCTTTAGCATGCTGTTCCTTGCTTGCATGTTGGAAGGCTTGACAGACTCAGCTATTCATGAAGGTGCATGTTCATCACATTCGTCTGTTTCGCATGCACTGTTTGTTTTTCATTGGTGAACTTGTCCTTCTGCATGTGCTCCCTTCATTCATCCCATTCGTTGTCTTGCCGTGTTTGTTGGTGTACCTATACTTGTAGTCACTCATGACAAGACGACATCAAATCGAAAAACTCCTAGTCTACCATAACACATGATCATTTCGGATGCAGGTGACCGGGAGAGGTAGTAATGTTGTGAAGTGGGATGATGGTTCCAGGCAGTGTTGATGAAAACTATGCAAGAGTCACTGAGTGATGGAGACAAGCACTCTGAGTCGATAGTGATTGTATGCGAGGTATGGCTCGGCTAGGAGGAAAATTTGTGCAAATTTTGGGAAGGATAGTCTGGGCTGTAGGAAGGCCAGGCAGGCATGCTCTTTGCAATTTTCAGAATGAACAGGCAACGAGGCTGGACAACTAGGTTTATACAATTTTCTAGAGGAGCCAGCCAGGCTGCATGAAGGGTCAACATGCATGGATTTTGTAGTTTTTTGCGGGAACTGCCCAGGACACTGGCAGCCAAAATTTTGCAATTTCTAGAGGGAACTGGTAGCTAGTTGCTCGGGTTACTAGCAACCAAAATTGTGCAATTCCCAAAAGGAACTGTGAGTTGGATTCTAGAGACATTGGGAGCAGAAATTGCCCAATTCCAGGAGGGAATTCATAGTCTACTGCTTGGGGCTGCCGGCAAGGGAAGCTGCATTGAGGCCGGAAGGCCGACCTGCTAATCATATTTGCGCAATTTTTGAGTTGAGATGACTGATGGGCAGCGAAAGGCCTACTCATGAACACTGAGAAATGTCTGAGATGAACAATTGGTTGACTGTCGAGATGACTAACTGGGAAAGCTACGTTATTTTTTGAGGGAGACAGGGATGGGCACTTGGTGTCTATCTAACATGTCTGCATAATTTCCTCAGTCAGATGAGCGAGTAAGGTCAGTGGCCTTTACATAGTTTTTAAGGGGAGTTAGTCCTAGGGTGACTGTCGGGTCCGACTGCCCAGTTGGCCAACATGAGGATTGATTGAATTTCTTACAGGCAACACAACTTGAAAAGACTAGCTTGGTGCTTCTGTGTTGTTCTAGTTGACAATTGATCGAGTTGAAAGTGGGGTGATGGTCTGGCTATTAGAGGGGAGTCTGGTCGTCAAAATTTCAGTAAAAATTTATAAGTGTGTGAATGATCAAAAGAAGGATAGGTGATCATACGAACACACACTCACTTGACTTGACGACGAAATGACCCAAACCATCTAGATACACATGTTCAACACGACTGACCGATCTGAAAGTGACAAGCACAACACTCGTGAATGACCATTCATTGATCGAGATGATGCTTACACAATAATGAATGTGACTCCATGTGTGAGTGTGACAGATGTTTTCATAGCGAACACAACAAGCACATATGAAGTGAAGACTTTGAGCATGACCAAAACATGGTCACAAACATGACTTAGACACCATCATACAGAAATTGAATGAAATAAAGAAGCAAGGTGGATGTAAAGACTCGCATGAGCTCACGGAGTGAACCCGAGTGTGTGCAGTAATCAAGTGAAACTCTCAAGGCAGGCTCCGAAATTGATGCAGACCAAAATTTTGGAGGGTGGATGTAGCCGGTACAACAATAAGTTAATGGAAGTTGTTCCTCATTTCAATTTCTAGCTTTGTTCCTGTTCAAGGACTTTGAGCACTTGGGTTGGTTCCACCCAAGGAGATTCATAGGCCTCTTATTTTATTTTATTTTTCATTTTTGTCTTTGAATTTTCTTCATCTAGCTCTTGAATCAACATTTCTAGAAACTATAGTTTGATAGCTTTATGCTGGGTTAAGTAGGTATTTTTATGAGATAACTTCCATTAAAGGTCATTTATACAAACTGTCAACATCATGGATCAATCATATTTCTTATAATTTCACTTTCAATTCTCTTTCTCTTTTATTTCATCTGCAATTACAATTTCTACAATTTCCTATTTTATTGTGTAGAGAAGATTATGATTATAGAGGGTGAATAAAACTTCATTTCATGGCGTTGAAGCATAGGATTAGTTTCTATGCTCTTTTACTAACTAAATAATAGCATTTCCCATAATTTCCACCCCTTTCTCTCATCTTAGATTTGCATTTTAGCAGTTCTTCTATCTTGTTGGTTTTCCTTGTAGAAAAATAGCGATTCATGTAGAAATTAACAAATAACCCATTTTATTCACCTAGTTGAGCAATAAACTCTTGATTTAATTTCCTTATCATATTAGAACATGTTTTGGATATTGAGGATGTAGGTGGAAGAGTATAGATATCTTGAAGTTTCCTCTACATGCTTTTATTGTATGCTTTATGAGTGTTATGTTTTAACTTATGCAACACAGACTACACATTTACTTCCCAAGTCTTTTATTTTCAAGAAAAGTGTGATTTTCATTTCTTGCAATCAATATAGGTGTGTTCCATTTTAGTTCTGCAAGTTATTTCTACTATTTAACTTTCCTGTAACATAGTTAGCTTGGAAACATGACTAGAATTCTTCATATAATTTATTTTAGAATATCTCTCAACTACATGAGAATTAGAAAAGGGCAAAGATAGTCCATTCTACACATATAGTTCAAACCCCTCATAAGTTTTTACGAACCCCTGGTTGATAATTAGAGCTAAAAGTTTTGGGAGTTGCAAAATTATTGTTGTACTACAGAGGGTCATCAATTTTTGGCATTGTTGTTAGGGAGGTGTCAAGGTATGCACTTATTTTTTCTTTGACTGATCCAATCTTTTTATTTTTTTTTCTTCTGCAAAAAAGAAAACAAAAAAAAACATGAGCATTCTTTGAGAAAATACAAAAACAATTTTTTTTTTCCCAGAGGTTTTTTGTATGTCTCACAAAATTTTGCTCAAGTCAGGAATTCTTTTATTTAAAACCCCCACTTTTACTAGTAGCCAATCCCTTTTAGTTCACTACGAGTCTCTTTCCCTATCCACAAGGGCCTTTGAGACCTTTTAAAGTGAGAGATCAAGGATATTTTAGGAGTTTGCAGAGGAAGAAAATCCTCCAACCCCTACTAATACTATGGTTGAAGAAAGACAACCTAGTCACAGAGGACCCTAAAACCCTATGTTTTAGTTTGTTGTTGCGTGTAGAACTTATGATTACACCACAAATGAAAAAAAACTCAAGATTTTTCCTTCTACCTTGAAGGATGTGACTCTCTAGTGGTTCATGATCCTTAAAGATAATAGTATCACCACTTGAGACTAGATGTGCAAGCTTTTAACAATAATTATTGACATTATTGTAGAGGAGGGGACACTAGAGATGAAATTTTTAGAATGACTTAAGGGGAAATGAGTCCTTAAAGGAACGTGAGGAAAGGTTCCAACTAAGTTATAGAAGGGCACACAATTATACTTTGGGACTATAATCCTTAAAGCTTGTATTATTGAGAGGATTTAGAGAGGATATCATGGAAATTGTCAAATTATTGGCTAATGGAGATATCTACCAATTCACCTATGATGAGATTAAACATGTTTCTAAAAACCATTCTAGAGCAACTAGGAAAAAAGGTAGTGAAGGTTTTAACCTTGTACATAAATAACCTGCAAACATATTATTACAACAGAAAGATATATAATGGAAAGAACATAAAACAAATATACATAGAGATTTTCACCTGGATCCTAAAACTGGGAATACTATATTTATTTTTAATTATGTTCCTTTATACACATGCTAAAGCATTCATATACCCCAATCCACTAACCTCGTATTAGAACATAATCGTAGTTCCCTTGACCAGATCTACAAATACCATGGAAAAAACCATTTGACCAATCATGCACGAAAACCGTGCTTAAAACCATGGGTAGGTTCGAACACCATCTTTGGGTTTGTCCCCCATCCTCGAGTCTGCTCAACTATTATTGGGTCTACATAAAAATAAATATTGATGCATGGAAAGAATATAACACACACCCAATATTCTCCCACTTGTTGTTTTCTTTCCACACTGGAGGTGACAAGAGAGCTTAGCCATTGGTCCAACCTTGCAATGCCCATTGTTTCTCTAGACCAAGAAAACTTCTTTGTGTGCATAGACTTTTTCAAAGCATCTGTAATATTCTTCAGAGTGTCTACCTTTACCAAAAACACCCTTTTATCTTAAACCATATTCCTTACAAAGCGATATTGAACATCAATGTGCTTTGTCTTTGAATGATAAGTAAGGTTCTTTGCCAAGAAAATTACACTTTAGCTATCACAATATATCCTTATAGCTTACCAACCCCATACTTGAACACATTTGTAACCAATATGATTCTTTGCTTACATGAGTGGCTTCCATGCAATCAACTTTTGTAGTTCAAAGTGCCACTATAGATTGTCTCTTGCTCATCCAACTGGTTGCTCCTCCAAATAGGTTAAAGACATACACATTTTCAAATCTTTTCCCATCCAAATATCCATCGAAGTTTGCATCAACAAATCCATGTATGTACAAAACTCTATCTAATATTGTACTTCCTTGGTAGAACAAACCATAATCGCTAGTGCCATGCAAATACCTGAAAACCCGCTTCACTGTTGTCCAATGCTCTTTCCTTGGTTGCAATATAAACCTGCTCAATACTTCCACTGCATGTGCAATGTATGGTATGGTACATACTGTGGCATACATCAGGATACCATATTCACTCATATATGGAACATGAGACTTGTGTTCTTCCTCTTCCCGTTTCTTGGGACACTATTCAATAGATAAAATTACCCCTACATGAATAGGAACCTTCACCTATTTGATATCTTGCATATTAAACCTTTGAAATATTATCTCAACATGCTTTCTCTAGTTTAACCATAGCTTCCTCTTTTCCCATTCTCATTTATTTTCCATGCCCAAAATATATTTTTCAACACCAATATCCTTCATGTCGAATTTAGAGGACAAATGGGTCTTCAAATATTGGATAATTAATTTATTTTTCATTTCCAATCATCAAATAGCATCCACATACAAGACCAAATAAATAACACATTCACCAATTAATTTAAAATACATGCAGTTATTCTCTTTGCTCCTTGTGAAGCCAAGTCCCCATATATATGTATCGTTTTTTCGATACCACATCCTTGGTGATTGTTTTAACCCATACAAAGACGTTTTCAACCTACATACTAGTTCTTTATTACCCTTCATTACACATCCTTATGGTTGCTTCATGTAGATCTTTTCTTCCAGATCCCCGTGAAGAAATAATGTCTTCACATCCATCTCTTCTACCTCAAAATAAAAAACAACATCAAGAGATAAAAGCAATATAATAGAAGCTAACTTGGAAACATGGGAAAAAATATCACCAAAATCAATTGTTGACACCTGGGAATAACCTTTTTCTACCAACCAAACTTTGTATTTCTCCACCTTACCATTGCATTCATATTCTTCTTAAACACCCATTTGATACCAATGGGTTTCTTTCCAGCAAAAAACTCCTCCAGATCCCAAGCTTCATTCTTTTCCAAGGATTTCATTTCTTTAACCATGGCTTCCCTCTAGAGTTTCCCATCCTTTGAATGCACTACATCCCTAACAATTTTGGGATCGTCATCAGTAATAGATAAAGAAAAATTTGAACAAAAAATAGAAGGACTATGCCTATCTAATTGCCTTTTCTCTCGAACTGATCGTCTCAAAACTGAAGTATGTGGATCTTCATCTTTTGATTCATGTTCTGTTGTAGAGTTTGATTCTTTCTCCTTCAGTTCAAACTCTATCTTCTCAGGTTCCTTTGGTAGGAATTAATATTTAATAACATATTTCACCTCTCTAAACACCACATCTTGTTTTTACACAATTTTTTTTTTTTTTTTTTTTTGGGTGCCAAATATAATAACCTTTTAAACTATCCTTATACCCAATAAAGATGCACCTTTCAAATTTACTATCCAACTTGGTTCTTTTCACCTTTGAAACATGTACATATGCATCACATCTGAATACCCTGAGATGTGAGAAAGAGGGTTCCTTACCAATCCATACGTCATGTGGCGTCTTATCCTTCAATGTTGATGAAGGTGATTTATTAAACAAGTAACATGTAGTATCCACTCCCTAAGCCCAGAATTCATGTCCTAACCTGACACCACTAAGTATGTTTTTTTCCTTCCCCATCAGCATCTTGTTCATCCTTTCTGTAACTCCATTTTTCTAAGGTGTGTATGGAGTGGTATTCTTTCATGCTATACCACACTTCTTACAAAACTCTTCAAATTCCTTCTTGCAAAACTCTCCACCATTATCTGTCCTCAACACATTAATATTCTTCTCTGCTTGATTTTCCACCAGAGCCTTAAATTGTTTAAACTTGTCAAAGACTTTATCTTTGTTCTTAAGGAAATATATCCATGTATTCCTCAAGAATTCATCTATAAATGAGACATAGTACACATATTTACCTATAGATGGAACTAAAACATGTCCAAACACACCACTATGCATAAGCTATAATATCCCTTTCACCCTCTTAGCACCACAGGGGAAACTCACCTGATTCTTCTTTTATATACACAATGTTCACAAAAAATCAAAATGTAGAGAGAAATTAGACATACCTTATACCATACCATTACCATGCAGTATTCAAAGTCCCTTCTCTCCAATGTGTCCCAAACTTTGACGCAACAACACAATATTTTCTCCAAAGACTAGAAGATTTTATTCCCCAAGTTTAGGCACCAAAAAATTATTACATTGATCAATAATAGTACTACCAAACTGCTTATATAGAGTTTCAATCTAAACTCCCCAGATCAATACCAATGCTCCCTGAACCATATTGCAGGTATCTTTCTCTAACATTGATTTTACACCTACACCATCCATCTTGCTTACATAAATCAGATTTCTAGCTAATGTAGGAATATGTAGAACACCAGGAAGTGTTCTAATCCTTCCACCTTGCAACTTCATCTTGAATTTTCCTCATCCTATGATTCTAAGCTTCCTATCATCCCCTAGGAATATACCACCACCATCATATTTATCATACTCACAATGAACCATGCCTCATGATGTACATGCGTACTTGAAGAAGAAGCCAAGTACACATCCCCACCTTCATTTGAGGTGGTTTTCACCTCTACAGAAGGATCATCATCAGATCCCTTTACTTTCTCATGAGTTTTAGATCTAAAGTCCTTTTTGTAGTTCCCCTCCTTTTCACATTTCAAACATACCTTTATAGGTTTTCCTAAAGATTTAGATCTCCCTCTAGATTTAGATCTCTCAATTAAGTACTTATTTTATTTATTTATTTTTTAATTTTTTTTTTTTAAATTTTTATTTATTTATTTATTTTTTGTTCCGGGACCTTCCTCTCATAGAAAATGCATCTCCATTCTAGCTATCCATATTTTTCCATCTCATCTCCTCCAACAATAAGGATGAGACGATTTATTCAAACTTCAAGGTAGTTGTATTGCTATCTATTGCACCAACTAGACTATCCCATGAGTTTGGTAGAGAACACAACAAACTAATGTTATTATCTTCATATAAAATTTTAATATCAATAGCTAACAACTAGCTTACCATAATATTAAAGGAATTTAGATGATCTTTTACTGAGTCTCCATCCTTCATCGTCAGGTTATACAACTTTTTCCACACGAATAGTTTGTTCACTAGAGACTTATATTGATACAAAGTCCCCAACTTTTCCCAAAAATCCTTTGTTGTAGCTGCCCATGATACATTCAACAACACTGAATCTGAGACACACAATCATATTTTCTCTCCACCTTTCGATTAAACTTTGCTCGGTCTTCTTTGGAAATTCCTATTAGTACAATGATCTAATGATCTCTATCCACCAACAAATCCTCCATCTTGAGCTTCCATATTTCAAAACTCTGTCCATTGAATTTCTTGATCTCTATCTTTCCATTTTTCGCCATCTTCTTTCACGACAAGAATCAATCCCACAAATCTCCCACTCTAATAGGGTCTACCACATGCCCGAGAAAAATCCTTCTGATCCAAATCTTTAGGGGATGCCCCCAAGATCTAAAGATTGAAATGGATTTTGGGGGAGAGGCCCTGAAGATATGAAAAATTGAAATGCTAAAAGAAAAAGAAGAGAATGTCCAATAAACAAAACCACAAAGAATTTTTTTATTAAAATGAAGAATAACTGTAAAAGCTACATTATGGCGGATAATATGTTCTTTTAAAAAATGCAGCTTGTTACTTATAGTATTTTTCAGTTACAATACCATGGTTCAATTCCATGGGTGAATGAATACCATGGGTGGATGTCACAATACCATGGTTGGATGTCACTTACAATACCATGGGTGGATAAATACCATGGGTGGATGAATACCATGGGTTGATGCCATTTTCTATTCGAATCAATCCTCCCCCCTTAAGAAGCAATGGTCCCCATTGCGTGAAGTTCCGTCCTGCGAAGCCTTTGTTGAATATGAAGAGCCACTTAAGATAAGGGTTTTATGTGGTTAACCCATATCCATGATGAACAATGATCCGAGGATAGAGATACCCTGTAATGCTTGTGACCAACTGTGATACTGACAGTGTGCAACCTAGAAAATGGACTTCGATGAAGTGTGGGTTTGTGGATGACCCATAACCATGATGAATGAAGATCCGAGGATAGAGATACCCTGTAATGTTTGTGACCAACTGTGATACTGATAGTGTGCAGCCTAGAAAATGGACTTCGATGAATTGTGGGTTTGTGGATGACCCATAACGATGTCACTTCGACAAGTATGGTTGGCCTAATAATACATCACAAACATCAAGTGGAGCAATTTCACACAATAACTCATCCGTGAAGGGATTGATGTTGTATGGAAGGAGACATTATTGGCTCACGTGAAGATCTCGTCCTTGGTGAAGCCACCTGATGGTGTACGGTTGTGGATGTGCTATGGTCAGTAAGCCTAATCGCTTCATGACCTCTGCTAAAATGAGGTTCTTTTGGCTCTCGTTGTCGACAATGAACTGTAGCAGGGAGCTCTTTACCCACATCTGGGAGTGGAAGAGGCGCTAATCCTCCTCTGGATATTCAGGTTCCTCCTTCTGGCTCTTCGTGGTGGCAACATGGCATTGGGCTCTGCATCGATAATCTACTTCCCTTTGTCACTCCCCTGATGGGTTCTGACTCAAAGTCGGAACATGCATTTGATTCCAAAGACTTTAGCTCAGCCACCGATCACTGCATGGCCCGATCCTCACTTCTATTATGAGTGGAGATCTTATGGAACTCACACCACTTTCCGTGTCCTTCTTCAGCTTCGTGGTGTTGTTCTTTGCTTGCGGCTTTGGCAGGTTGTCCTGGGCCACCCCACCTTGGATTTTTCCTTTGTTCAATGGTTTGGGGGCACCTTTCCATGGCTTTGGATTTGCAAATCCAAAGTCTCGCTTCTTCTATCTAAACTTCTTCTTGATCTTGACAACGTATCGGTACGCCATGCCGAGCGAGGAGAGGTCTAGGAACTTCATCTTGTCCTGGATGTACTTATGTAGGTAGTCACGATATTTTAGTACCAAATGTAGCTCAGAATCCTTGACACCCATATTTGTGTGAAGGGTATGAAAATTATTGGTAAACTTTGGCACGTCTTGGTCCCTTCCCTGCCGCAACATGGTCCATTTTATGTATTTATCTTCATAGTTTTTGATAGGGTAGTACTGCTCCTTGATGTCATTCCGGAATGAATTCCAAGTGGGTGCCACTAAAAACATTGAGGTTGTAATTTGATCCTTCTACTTGCAGTAGGTTTCCCACCAGTCCTGGACATGCGGGGCAGCTTTGAGAAGAGCGAAAGTAATATTTTCTCGGACGGAAAAATCATGAACATAAAAATACCCTTCTAGCAAATTTAACCATTTATCTACAAGATTTGCATCTAGCTGACCCTCAAATTTGGGAATGTCAAAGTTAACCTTTACCTTAAAGGGTGTGGCACTTCTAGAGTAGCTGCTGGAAGTAGATGTGTCACCCCTGGGCAGCTACTGAAGGATTTGGGAAAAGTTGTCCATCATCGCGTTCCTTTGTCGCTCGAGGGCCTCTTTGAGCAAGATTTTGATAGGATCTCCAACCCCCTCATCTTTCTTTTCATCCACCATGGGAAGCCATCGGGATTTGCAAGTCTGGTCTTGCAAAGGTTCAACCAATTCAAGCCCTAACTCCTTATATCCCGACCTCCTTGGGGACATTAAAATAAAAACAAAGAAAGAGCAGACCGCTCTGATACCATTGATCCAGATCTTTGTGGGAGGCCCCCAAGATCTAAGAGATTGAAATGGATTTTGGGGGAGAGGCCCCTAAGATCTGAAAAATTGAAATGCCAGAATAAAAATAAGAGAATTTCCAATAAACAAAACCACAAAGAATTTTTTAATTAAAACAAAGAATAATTGTAAAAGCTGCATTGTGGCGGACAATCTGACCTTTTACAAAATGCGACTTGTTACTTATTTTATTTTTCAGTTACAATACCATGGGTAAATTCCATGGGTGGATGTCACAATATCATGGGTGGATGCCACTTACAAAACCATGGGTAAATTCCATGGGTGGATGAATACCATGGGTTTATGCCATTTTCCATTAAGATCACCCTCAATAGAAAAGGTGTACCCTTGAATCTGAAACAAATTTGATACATAATGAAGGCTTTAACCCTGTACATAAATTACCTAAAAATAGATTCTTAAAATAAAAAAATATACAATACCAAGAAAAAATATATATATGCTAATATTTTCCCCTAGATCCCAAAACAAGGAATACCTTTCTGGCTGCCCTCTTTCTTGAACTGATCTTCTCGCTGTTGGAGTTTGTGGCTATTCATATTCTGATTCCTCTTTTGTTGTAGAGTCCAATTCTTCCTCCTTTAGCTCAAACTCTATCTTCCCAGGTTCCTTTTGTAGGACTTCATGTTTAATAACATATTTCACCTCTCTAAATACCACATATGTACTGTACAAAACCTTCCTTGTTCATGGGTTCCAAAGCTTATAACATTTTAAAGCATCCTTATACCCAATAAAGATGCACTTTTCATATTTTCTATCCAACTTTTTTCTTTTCTCCTTTGGAACATGTACATATGCATCACATCCAAATACCCTCATATGTGAAAGAGAAGGTTTCTTACCAGTCCATAACTCTTGTGAAGTCTTATCCTCCAGCGCTGATGAAGGTGATCTATTGACCAGGTAACATGCAGTATCCACCACCTCTGTCCATAATTCCTATCCTAACCTGACACCATTGAGCATGCTTCTTGCCTTTTCCATCAACGTCCTATTCATTCTTTCTACAACTCCATTTTGTTGAGGTGTGTATGGAGAAGTCTTCTGCCGTGCTATACCACGCTTCTTACAAAACTCTTCAAATTCCTTCTTAAACTCTCCACTGTTATATGTCCTCAGCACCTTTATCTTCTTCTCTCTCTAGTTTTCCACCAAAGCCTTAAATTCTTTAAACCTGTCAAAGACTTCAAATTTATTCTTGAGGAAATATATCCATGTATTCCTTGAGAAGTCATCTATAAATGATACATTGTACACAGATTTATCTAGTGATGGAACTGACACATGTCCAAACACATCACTGTTCACAAGCTCTAATATCTATTTCACCCTCTTAGCACCAGAGGGGAAACTCACCCAATTTTGCTTCCCATATACACAATTTTCACAGAAATCAAAATCCATAGAGAACTTAGATAAACTTTCTATCATAACATTACCATGAACTAGTCAAAGTCTCTTCTCTCCAATATGTCCAAGCCTTTGATGCCATAACATGGTCTTTTCTCCAGAGACCACTAGATTTTCTGCTCCACTTTCAGGAACCATGGAACTGTTGCACCCATCAATAACAGTGCTACTTTGAAGATTGTACAGAGTTCCAATTCAAACTACCCTCATCAATACCAGTGCTCCCTGAACCATCTTATAGTTATATTTATCGAACACTATTTTTACTCCTGCATCATCGAGCTTGCTTACGGAAATTAGATTTTTGGCTAATGCAACAATATGTAGAACACCCGGAAGTGTTCTAATCCTTCCACCTTGCAACCTCAACTTGACTTTTCTGTGACCAATGATTCTAGCATTCCTGTCATCCCCTAAGAAGACATCACCACCATCATATTTCTGATACTCGCAAGACCACTCTCTATGGGGAGTGAAGTGAAAGGATGCACCTGAGTCAATCAACCATGCATCATGATTGACATATGTACTTGAAAAATAAGACAAGTACACATCCCCAACTTCATCTGAGGTGGTTTTTTCCTTTGCAGAGGGAGCATCATGAGATCCCTTTCCTTTCTCAAGAGCTTTAGATTTACATTCCCTTTTGAAGTGCCCTTCCATTCCGCATTTGCAACACACCTTTATAGGTTTTCCTAGAGATTTAGATCTCACTCTAGATTTAGATCTCCCACTCGAGGACTTATTTTTGTTTCTTTTCTGGTACCATCCTCGTACAAAAAATTCATCACTATTCTAGACCTCCATATTTTTCTGTCTCGTCTCCTTTGACAATAAGGATGAGACTATTTCATCAAACCGCAAGGCAGTTTCATTGCTACCTATTACAACAACCAAACTATCCCACGAATCTAGTAGAGAATACAAAAAATCGATACACATATCTTCATCTAAAATTTTAATACCAATAGATAATAATTGACTTACCACAATATTAAAGGTGTTCATATTCTCTTTCACTGTGTCTCCATCTTTCATCCTTGGGTTATACATGTTTTTCCGTAGGAACAATTTATTCACTAGAGACTTAGATTGGTACAAAGTCCCTAAATTGTCCCACAAAGCCTTCGTCGAAGCTTCCCCTGATACATTAAGAAATACTGAATCTGAGACACACCAATGTATTGTGCTCTTTGCCTGTCGATAAATTTTTTTCCCATTATTCAGCTAACATTGTTTTTGGTTTAATACATGGATCTACCATGATCCACTGATATTTATCCACTAGTAGATCCTCCACCTATAGTTTCCACAACTCAAAACTCTAACCATTAAATTTCTTGATCTCTATCTTTCCACTGCTCACCATCTTCTTTCACCACAAGAATCATTCCTGCACATCTCCCACTGAGCAAGGTCTACCACAGGCCCTAGCAAAACTGCTTAGAAACAAAGGCATCCCCTTGAAGCCAAAATAGCTCTAATACCAACTGTATATTTTAGCCCTATACATAAATTACCTGTATACGAATTCTAAAAAATAGAAAATAAAAAATGGCAAGAGCATAAAACATAAAACAAATATGCATAGATATTTTCCCATGGATCCCAAAACCAAGACTACCAGATTGATTTTTCATTATATTCCTTTCAATGTTACAATACATATATATACAGGCCGAAGCATCCATAAACCCCAATCCATTAACCCTAGATTAGAACATAACCATAGTTCCCTTGATTGGATCTACTAAATACCATGAACAGAAAAAGCATGCCCAAAATTGTGTGCGAAATCCATGCACAAAACCATATGTAGGTTTTCATACCTAATATATGGTCGAAAAAAAATATTTCCTAGGGCGTTGCCCTGGACCCATGCAAGGGGGCTACCGCCTTCTTGCATACCCCATCAATAGGGGGTAGTCGCCCCTCCTATTATGCCCGATGCAATGTACAAGTGGGCCTACTGCCCCCCCATGCATGGGGTAGTCATGGAAAGAATATAACACACACCCAACATCAATTTCATATGTTGAAGACACGTTACATATTGTAAAAGGTAATTTTGATTATGTCAATAACCCTCCAAAGACCTTGTCACAAGCTATTCTTCATGTCGTCCTAAGGATGATTATGGAAAGGCATGTCGACCTTCTCGAAAGGAGAATTCAACTTATTCTGGATGGAAAAACCACTATATATAGGGAAACTTAGCCTCCACTTGAGAACAAATTAGATCAAGGATTTGAAGTAAATGAAAAGGTGCGAGAAACATAGGAGAAGGAGCCTCACATAAAGTGAAGAGAAGGAAGTCAAGGATTAATATTGTTTTGGTTGGTTCCTCCCACATGTGAAAGAAGATAAAAACTATTTTCTACTTCAGGAAGCCAAATTGTTATAGGTATCTCAAAGGATCGAATCAAGGAAGAAGAATAAATCTTTCATTAAGTTGAGTTGAAGAAGAAAGTCTCCTCATCCAAGCGAAGTGGTAAGAAGGTACAAAAGTTGATTTACATCCATTGTAACTACGGTCCCGAAAGAAGTCGAGGATTGCATATCTGATATAAGAAGTTGAAAAGGAGGGAGAGGCAAGAAGGTTGACCATCGTTGACTCAAGGAAGAAGAGGTTAAACTAAGAAGTCTTGTGACTTGGTCTTGGAGAGGTTGTTGTGTCAAGGGTCTTGGTATTCTCCAATTGAGTATTGTGTGTGTGTTATATTCTTTCCATGACTATTCGCATGCATGGGGGGGAGATAGCACCCCTTGTTCGTTGTGTTGGGTGAAACATGGGGGTCATACGGGGGTTTCATGGGGGCGGTAGCCCTTTTGCATGGGGTTCAGGGTAGCACCTTAGGAAAAAAAAATTGGACTCTATATTAGGTGGGTGGACATACCTATGGTTTTGTGCATGGGTTTTTTTACATGGTTTTGGGAATGATAGTTTTATGTCCATGGTATTTTGTACAAGGAAAATTTTAAGGATGGAAGCTTATCTTAAAGTTTAGAAACCTTGACGAATCTTACTAGTCCCTAAGATGCAAATTGTAAAACTTTTGGTGATTTTTTTGTAGAAATATCTAGATTTCCAGTGATCTTATACTAGTAAATATAATATTTTGGCGATTTTTTAGGTAAAAAAATTGTGTACTATAAAATATGGGTGAATCATTTTAGAAAAAATGGAAATTGGCAAATCTTTTTCTTAGAAAAACATAGAAAATTAACCCACTTGCGAATATTAGCCCCTAAAATTTTCCCTGATTTTCTAGATCTGAATAAGAGAACCACGATTATGTTCTAATCCAAGTTTAATGGATTGGTGTTTATGAATGATTTGGCATGTGTGTGTGTGTAATATATATATATATATTATATATATATATATATTATATATATATATATATATATAATATATATATATATATTATATATAATATATAGATATTGTAACATTGAAAGGAACATAATGAAAAATCAATTTTATAGTCTTGGTTTTTAGATCCCGGGGAAAATATCTGTGTAATGTTTTGTGTTTCTCTCCATTGTATATTTTATTTTAAGAATTTGTTTGGAGGTAATTTTTGTACATGGTTAAAACCTACATTTAGTGTCAGAGTTATTTTGTCTTAAAGGGGATGCCTTTGCTGCTGAGGGGTTTTTTCTCGAGCCTATGGTAGACCTTATTCAGTGGGAGATCTATGGTATCAATTCTTGCGGTGAAACAAGATAGTGAGAAGTGGAAAGATAGATATTGAGAAATTTAATGGTTAGAGTTTTGAGTTGTGGAAACTCGAGATGGAGGATCTTCTGGTGGATAATGATTAGTGGATTATGTTGGATCCAAGTAATAAACCAATGACAATGTCAGCAGAAGACTGAGCTAAGCTGGATCAGAAAGCAAAGCGAACAATACAATTGTGTATCTTAGATTCAATATTGAATGTATCAAGGGAAGCAACAATGAAGAATCTGTGGGTCAAGTTAGGGAGTTTATACCAATCTAAGTCTCTAGTGAACAAATTGTTCTTGCAAAAAATCTTATATAACCTAAGGATGAAGGATGGAGATTCGGTGATAGAGCATCTGAATGCCTTTAATATTGTGGTCAGGCAGTTGTTATATGTTGATATAAAAATTTTAGATGAAGATAAGTGCATCAGTTTGTTTTTTCTTTACCAGATTCATGGGATAATTTGGTTGTTGCTATAGGTAGAATTAAAACTACCTTGAATTTTGATGAAATAGTGTTGGCTTGATGGGGCCTGACCCAGGTTCGAAGTTAATTAGCCAAATAAATCCCTGCACTACTAGCCCTTTCAACAATAGCCCACGGAGCACGGACTGAGGTCTCACCCAAAGCAATATGGGGGGATGCTGCAACCAAGTTTCCGCACCCTTGAGATGTCTGAGGGGTCAACTTAGTCCAACTAGGAATGTCTTCACGCAGGTCACTTCGTGCACTTCACTGGCCTGCGAGACCTTTGCGATCTATTATAATCGCCTTCGTGTAGCCCTATCCAAGGACTGAGATGCTTTCACGTCGCTAAGGTAGTGATCTGCACTATTTCCCTAAGTACACTACGGATCTCACTTATCTTCTTATAAATGTTATTTAACTTCGCATAAATAGATACTTATCTTATATTCATTTGTTCAACACATTCATATGAGTTTGCTCAGAAAATAAATAGTAAACTTGCAATTCATACCCAATATACTTTAATGCATAAAACATGGAAAAGATACACAAAATGATAAGAAACTTCTCTTTATTATTTTTCCAACTGTTACAGACTCAACTCACCTTGTGCACTCAACTGCAGGGGTTTGTGCACTTAGCTGCGGACTACTAGGCCTATGCGCACTCAACTGTAGGGCCTTCTATTACTCTACGACCCAAAGACATGACTTTACACTTCCACTGAGACTCAATGCTTCTTCTTCATTCTCCTATATTAGATTCCATTAAATTAGATCTCTTTACAACTTACAACCTCACTCTATTTATATGATCCCATTGTCCGCAGACCATGGGTAGAACTCTCAAGTTGATAATACATTACAAGAGTAAGGACAAACAACCCTATGAATCAATTACAACTTCGCGCTCCACGCCAACAAATCATGTAGTCTACATGGTCCCTTTGATGTCATCACACTATTGTTGTAGCTCGCATGCCTTTGTTTCCAAGCGCTGTAGGTTTGGGTCCTCCTGCAGAGTGGTGAGGACCTCGAACGATTCTTCCAACACTTTGGTGCATTCCTTCACTATACAATGGATCTATTCTAGGCATGTTGTGATAGCACTGGTGCACTGTTCCCTTACTTTCGGAGGGTTGAAGGTTGTGCTTTCAATCACAACTCTGCTATCTGAAGATTCAACTCTAGTTGAACTTTGGCCATCTCTTCTCGTGCGTTGCACACCCCTGCTACTAACCTTTGCATGCCTGCCTCTACTGGGATGGACAACTTAGGGACCATCTGGCAGGCCTCCTCAACCACCTACACCATCTGTCGGTTCTACGCCACTACCTCATCATGCTACAGACTCAGTTGTTCAATGTTGATTCTTTGTTCACTCAACACCTGTAGCACGCAGCCCTCCCTAGCCCGTATTTATGCAGTAACTCTATCCTGCAGAGCATAGAGCGCCTCTTGAGGTAGTGCAACCATGTTGATTCAGACTCCTTTCAACGCACTGACCGTAGGCCTGTCGACCTCGTTCTCTGTAACCAATGCCCCCTCTGGCAGCACTATTATGTTGTTCGTTTGGGCACACAACATTTCCATAGCTACAGATGTTCCTACTGTGAGGCTGATCAAGAGAGTACCAGCTTGAGGAGTGCACACCTGCAACTCCTGAATCTATGCCCGAAGGGCCCCCAACACAATTTGATTCTCCTTCGCCAACTGTTGGAGGGCCTCCATGGTGACACCATGCACCATCTCCCCCATATCGTCCAGATCTCCCTCAGTGAAGGTGATCAAGTAGAAATAAGTCTTAGATGCTTTCCACTTCTATCAAGGCCCCACCTTCTCTCTCGGGCGTTGGTGCTTTAATTGTGTCGATGTTGTTTGTAGGTCCGCACCACCCTCCTCTATCTTTGTCTCCATCTCCTGTTCCTGCTGAGGCGAAGATGAATTCTCGCCCTCGCACTACCTCTTTGTTTCCTTTTGTGCTTCTGCTATGGCCTTCTGTTGTTCTGCTATTGTCTTCCCAGCGTCACACGCCTCCTGTGCCTTTGTTAATGCTACCTCTTTTCTTCTCTTCTTTGCCAACTGCGCTACCCGCAATTTTTCCTCCTCCTCCTTTTTTTGTGTAGCAGACTTGTTTGCTTCCACCGCGGAGCTAGCTGGAGCACGCCATTCCGACGGCCACGCCTCAGGTACATCGAAGGTAACATCATCTGTGGCCAGGTATAGTAGTTCATTCCACTTCTTCGCAGGGTCCTTGCATGCCTTGATGTAGACATGATGAAATTCTGCCTTAAACTCCGCGAAGCTTTGTAGGCTATTATAGATAGTGGGTGATAACCGCGACTTGCAGTTAATCCCCATTCTGATGCTCATCTCCATGAACACCCAGAATATTTTACGGTCTCGGATCTTGTGCTCGTCTTGAGTGGCCCACAATGAAGAGTACTTCGCGGCCTCTAGGAGATCCCTCGCAATTGTGGGGAACTTGCTGTCCTTAGGCAATTCCCCAACCACTAGCACTATGGATAGCAAAATCCATGCATAGTGGAAGGTTTTCCCCTGTTCCTGTGCCTCGCGAAAATTCTCCAGCAACTCCTTACACAAGAATTCAGACCAGTTAAACTGGACCGCCTCTGCGCATTACTTGAGAAGTGTAACCACTGGCACAGACACCTCATCTGCGTGGCACTTCCACATGACCTTACCCTCCAGCATCTGATTCGTAACTCTTATTGCCTTATTGTTGATACTGGATATCTCGTAGCCCCTCTTTTTCTTTTCCAGCTTATATTTCTTTTTCATGGCCTCCGTAATGGCCAAATCGCTGCTTTTGCCCTCCAAAATGTCTGTTGGGTCTTCCCCTTTACAAGGGAGTTGGGTAATTGTATGGATTATGTGGTCCGCGATGGGGATGGGCTCCTCCAGCCACAAACACCCATCATGCACCATGCAAAGCAGCTGCCTGATGATGAAGATAGTTACAATGGCGCGATGGTAATGTGAAGCCTAGAGAAGGTTCAACAACCCTGCCTTTTCAACTTCACACAACCAGTTGTGCGGCTCCAACTCTATGACTCCCACCACGGTGCTTTTATTCGGCTTCATGAGTTGTGCCATCGCCAAGTGAGGGAATTTCTCATGATCGGTGAGATCCCAATCTTTGAACTTCAAACTCAGCACCCATCCCAAGTGCACTCCTTCGAAAATGGTATCGTCTAGTAGCAACAGAGTCTGTAGAGAGCTTTTACTCTCATCGATATCCTTGGGCACCTTTGCCTACCCATTCCACGTCGGAACATACGTGGGGAACCTGGTTAGAGGATCCACGCCCTCGGTTTCTTCCTCAATGTCTTCGTCCTCATCCTCTTCTATCAAGATGTTCTCAAGGTCTTCCTCCTCCTCATCGATTTCCAAATTAACCGCTTTCCCCTTTTCTTCCATGGTCAATTTAGTTTGCAGCGAGTTTCGAGGGGACATGTGCACTAGAGTCATGGGCTACTTTTCTCTCTTGTATCTTGGGGTGCATGGTGATTTAAGGATTTCCACAACTATCCCGGCGCTCTTAGGGGCATCTTCTACTGTCATGGCCTACGCAGCTTATTTGGTGGTCATTTCTTTGATTTCCCTAGCTTCTTCAGATGTTGCCATTTTGTTTGTCTAGAAATCTCTCAATTGCTCAAATGAGTGCTCAAACAATGCTCTCAAAAGGTTAAATAGGTCTCAATTCAGAATACTCTGGGTGCATAACAACTCAATTCTGAAATGACCAAGTGTTGTTCGCTGGGCAACCCTTTGTAATTTATAACGCCTTTTGAATTCGAGTTCGACCGTTTCCCCCAAATTCGGTCCATTAATGCTCCCTTAGCAGCCGATTTTCCCAAATATTGGCCATAAAGATCGCCTTAAATGCCTTCCACCTGTTCCATTTGGTCTCAAACCAAGAATCACATCGTGAATAGTGACTATAATGGTCACTTTCCAGCCAACCCACGTGACAACGCAACTACCCTTGCGTTGTCATGGACCCTGTGAAAATTTGCTGCTAAGTGCAGCCTTGGCATTGCACAACTCTCAGGCAGAGTAGTTTATAGTCCCGTGCCTCCTTTCAACTGCCTGGAGCACTAAGACTGTGCTTCCCATGGCTAGTCAGGTGGTCGCGCCGCTTGTATATGGTTTTGGCCGACTATCGTTTACATTTCCTGGGAAAAGTTCACCTTTTATATTCAGTACCTGCATTTGCCACTTGGCCAATTGCATCACACAACCATCTGTGATCCCCTAATTAATACGCAGTCCAATCCGAGGCATCAAACTGATCAACTCTTAGCGATACTCTCCAAATTTATCATCGTGATCGTGCGCATCCTGTTGTATCACCCCAATATTTTTATCAAGAAAATCCCTTTTTATTCCTTCCTCCAGCTTCTTGACTTCTTCTCTCCCCATGGTGCTTTCCTCCCTCAAGCAAACCTTTTCCTTCATGAGTTCTTGGAGCCTAAGATCATCCTGTTGGATCTCTTCATCAAGTCCCAAGCATTCTTCTTCTTCCAACTGTGCAATCCCTTCTTTCAAGGCTCCACAATCCATCATATTCATGGGCACTACTATGCGTGGACTAGGCATGATATACTTTATCGTATTTCAACATTTTCTTTAGAAACCATCCTAGAAGACATCTGTCCTATCAGTTCCTTGCACGTTGCCCTATAATCCCATAGGATTGCTAGTACGCGTAGGTCCCAATCACTTCGCTGCACATTACATACCTTGTTCAGTTCTTCGCACACTTTATTAAAGGCTTCCATGTGGATAACCTTTTGTGCACTCGTTCTTTCCACATTTTGTCGTTCCAATTTGAGGATTTTTTCATGCATTTGCCCCCCCAACACATACTTTTTTATTATATTTCCCATCGCGAAGTTCATGTGCGTCCTCGTAGGTTGTTTACCATATGCATGTACCCACCTGGACAGATATGCACGTGGACTATTCTGACCATTGTATCTATCCACTGACCACCCTATAGGTTTCCCAAATCATGTATGTATCATCCTCCTACTTGTGCACTAGTCATCAAAGCTTCCTTTGTGCGTACCCCACCACCTAGCGGGCATAGCACGCAATACCCAATTCAATGCTTCGAAAAGTTGTTTTTTCGGCATCTCCCTTTCAAATCTGTCCAAGAAAGCATCTACCTCACCTAATCCATCATAAGTAGGAAAATATTTCATTTCCGTTGATACGCATCGTAGTTATTTTCTCATCATGTTACAGTTCAACGTGGTTACCTCGTGTAACCGATTCTGCGACCACTCTGTCTCCTCATTGGAATCTGAAGTATAGGAGCTTTTGTGCTCCCATAAAATTCATCCATCCATGGTAGGATTTACCCAGTCTTTCTCTTATGCAGTTATCTTGTAGATGTATTCCAAATTGTTGTCACTTTCATAGTCGTGCACTGGTTTTGTGTAGTGAGATCCCTAAGCAGGGTCCAAGGGTATAACTATGCGCAGAGACTTCTTCTCAAAAATCATCTTGCGCTTTTTCAGATTAATCACCTTGTTCATGTCAGTGGCCCAACCAATCTCTAAGAGTGCAGGGTAGGGATTGCTATCATCAACAATCTCTATCACCTCAAAGTTGGTTAGCCCGCTCTCTCCCTCAATATCCGCTGTGATTCCCTACAATCACCCTAGGGGTATTATCTTCTATTGGTTCGCCATGCACAGCTAAATAGGATACCACTGCAATGTAGGCCTCCCCATGCACTCCCATGTCTACTTTTGTAGACCATTTGCGTATGACCCTAAATCTAGAATTACTTGGTCCATCTCATATTCTCCAATCTGCGCGGTTAACCTCATTTCTCTTCTTGTTCTTGCCTTATGTTTTCCAATATTTTGGACTATGCATGATTCTCCTTGCGTGGTCCCAGTGCATCTATTAATGAGTCCCTATAATCCCTTTACAACCTTACTGTTGCGCAGTAACTTCATACATGTTTCTAGGAACATTGTGAGCATCGATGGGTCAATTTTTGGCTCCAATCTATCTTTGCTTCCTGAAGTGGAGGCATCAGTGAAGCTCTTCTTAGCTTCCAGAAAATTTTCCCGAGTGTGCTCCAAATCAAACTCCACTTCCTTTTCCGGAGCTTTGCAAACCCAAGTACTTTCTTGGGGTTGTTTTCCTCTATCATCTCCTATCATAATTGCACTTCGGAGCACAATATTCACATTTGGCTCTTCCTCGCGTGGCTTAGACCTCATCATTTGCAGGTTCTGAGTCGGGGGAGGTGGTAGCGCTCCCTTGTCACTTATCCTAGCTATCAACGTAGGACAATCTTCTTTCTCATGATCAAACAGGGTATAGTACAAGCATGATGGACACATTGGATTCATACAATCACGGGCATAATGTCCTGACCCTCCACAATTGTAGCATATTAGCTGCCCGTAGCGTATTTCCAGTCCTCCTCCACCTCGGTCTCGTCTGTGCACCTGGAATTTGGTTCGTGCCATCGTGCGCCTTGGTCTAGGGGCCACATTTCATCCTCAACCATGTAGGTGGGGGCTCTATCCATCATCAGCTCATAAATTCTACATGCGCGCTCATCATGTCCCACCGATCTACATAAATTATATAACAACTGTTGCAAATTATGTGTGTACTTTTGCAACAAATGGTAGTTGTCTGTAACATGCTTTCCTCCTATTTGACAAATCGTGCACCACAGAGCAGGTGTCGTGCTCGGTCCTGCTTGCACTTCCTATATTAACGGCATCGGTCCTCCTCTTGCGAGGTAATTCACGAATACCGAGCAGTGGTATTTTTCATGACCCTGACCCTTTCATTTCACGCACTACACCTCTTCGCGTGATTCTGGCCAAATTGTCCTGTCCTGTTTCAGACTTTGCATCTCAAGGCATAAGTTTTTCAGCTGTGCGTAGATTTGTTGAACCCCCAAGTTAGGATCATGCATTTGGGTCTCATGCAGCCTCATCGCAATCTCTAAAGCTTATGCATGAGTTTTTAACGTCTGCTGCGACATCGCGTTCCTCAAATGTGGCGTTAGTGATGCTACAAACCATTCACAGTGTTGTCCATCCGTCAAAGTCATATTAGCTTTGTGAATTGTAAACTTCAGCCTCTGATCCAATTCCCACAGAGTCTCGCCTGGTAGCATCATGATATCCTTGAACCCAATGATCGACTGTGCCTCTGACTTTGGTCTTCTAAATTCTTTAGTTAGCATAACTTTATTATCCACAATTCCCACATTTGGATTATCACTTGAGTGCTTAATGTACCAGGTCAGCACATGATCCTGCAGAGCACTAACCAGTGTCACTTTCTTGATATTATCATCTGTAACTCCCTATACTTCCAATACATCCTTTACCACAAACCAAAACTAGTCCGGATATTCATTTCACAATCCTTTGAATACAAGAAATTTTATCGTGCTGGTCATTTTAAAACACGATGATGATAGAGGTGGTACAGGCAAAGTTGGAGGTGATGGCGGTGAAACTGGTGGTGGTGTGGATGGAGGTTGTATGTGCAGAATCCTCTGCCTTATCAAATGGATCACACTTTGCAGAGAGACCTTCGCGAGCTCTTCCTCATCCCCTCGCAGAGGTGCAATCAAGGTGCTAGTCTCTAGTCCCGTACTTCCTTTGTTTATGTAAATTCTCCCACTTCATGTAGCCCTGAACATCAATGTAACGGTTGAATCTACTTTTCACACAATAGCATTTTAATCCAAGTGTTCAGAGACTTTACGTACTTACCTCGTAGTTCTTTGAGAAAGCGTCGCTTTGCCTCGCTATAGCTGACTTAAGTATCTACCGCAAACTCAGTAGTGAATCCTCCTATAATCTGAACGAGCCAGTGATCAACATCACGTGTGATCTTATCCTTTGATTCTTCCAATCTGCACACCAATTCAAGGGTCCACACAATAGGACCGTTGAGCTTCCGCCTTCCTTGGCTACCTGCTAGCTTTGTTATCCACTCATACAGCTTAGTAGGAAAAGACGGGAAGAAAATTTCGTGGACTCTGTGTACAGGTAGCAGTCTAACCACTCTTCCTTCGATAGTCGCAGATTCCTATTCTCCTGCGTCGCAAATTCGTGAAATTTCCTATCCAACCATCCTTCAATATCCTTCTCAGTTGGATTCCAGTAATGCGACATCAGACATCTCTATGCAGATTCTAGTCCCAGGAACGGAATCATTTGTTGGATTAATGGGGCCTGACCCATGTTCAGAGTTAGTTAGCCAGACGAATCCCTCTACTACTAGCTTTTTCAGCAATAGCCCATGGAGTGTAGACTGAGGTCTCACCTGAAGCAATATGGGGGGATGCTGCAACCAAGTTTCCACACCCTTGAGATGTTTGAGGGGTCGACTTAGTCCAACTAGGAATGTCTTCATGTAGGTCACTTTTCACACTTCCCTGACTTGCGAGACCTTCACGATTTGTTATAATCGCCTTCGTGCAGCCCTAACCAAGGACTGAAATGATTTCGCACTACTAAGGTAGTGATATGCACTATTTCCCCAAGTACACCACGGATCTCACCTATCTTCTTCTAACTATTAGTTAACTTCACGTAAACATATACTTATCTTATATTCACTTGTTCAACACATTCATATGAGTTCATGCAGAAAATAAATAGTAAACTTGCAATTCATACCCAATATACTTTAATGCATAAAATAGGGAAAAGATACACAGAATGATAATAAAATTCTCTTTATTATTTTTCCAACTGCTACAGACTCGACTCACCTTGCGCACTCAGCTGTAGGGGTCCGTGCACGTAGCTGCAGACTACTAGGCCTCTACACAATCAGTTGTAGAGCCTTCTCCTACCCTATGACCCAAAGACACAACTTTACACTTCCACCTAGACTCAATGCTTCTTCTTCATTCTCCTAGATTAGATTCCAATAAATTAGATCTCTTTACAACTTAGAGCCTTTCTCTATTTATACAATCCCATGGTCCGCAGACCATGGGTAGAACTCTCAAGCTGACATTACATTACAAAAGTAAAGGCGGACAGCCCTATGACTCAATTACAACTTCGCGCTCTATGCCAACAAATCGCGGAGTCTTTACACCGGACTTAGTCAAAACTTGGGCTTTAAGCCCCAAAACTTACCTTAGGGGATCTTGCATCCAACAAATAGTCTCATCCTTGTTGTCAAAGGAGATGAGACGAAAACACATGGAGAGCGAGAATGAAGATTCCTTGTCTATATGAGGACTATTCCAGAACAAAAACCAAAATAATTCCTCAAGTGGGAGATCTAAATATCTAGGAAAACCTATAAAGGTATGTTGGAAGTGAGGAAAGGAATAGCACTACAAAAACAACTATAGATCTAAAACTCCTAAGAAAGGAAAGGGATATGATGATACTCCTTCTGTAGAGGCAAAAACCACTTCAGATGAAGGTGGGGATGTGTACTTCGCTTCTTCTTCAAGGACACATGTAGATCATGAGGCATGGTTTATTGGCTCAAGTGCATCCTTTCACTTGACTCCTTATAGGGAGTGGTTCTATGAGTATGAGAAAGATGATGGTGCTAATGTTTATGCTCGAGAAAGATACCTGCAAGATGGTTAGGGTAGCACTAGTATTGATGTGAGGAGTTTGGATTGGAAATTTGTACAAGCTTCTAGCTAGTAATTTTATTGATGAGTGAAACAGTTATATGGTTTCTAAAAGTGGAGCAAAAAATATAGTGGTCTTTGGAGAAAAGACCATGCTATGACATCAAAGGCTTGGACATATTGGAGAGAAGGGCCTTCGAACACAACATGGTAATGATATGGCAGGAGATATGTCTAATTTCTCTCGGGATTTTGATTTATGTGAACAATGTGTATATGTGAAGTAGAGTCAGGTGAGTTTCCCCTCTGGTGCTAAGAGGGTGAAAGGGATATTAGAGCTTGTGCACAATGATGTGTTTGGACCTATGTCACTTCCATCACTAGGCGTCTATCATTGTACCATATATCATTTATAGATGAATTCTCAATTAATACATGAATATATTTCCTCAAGAAGAAATATGAAGTCTTTGATGGGTTTAAATTATTTAAGGCTCTAGTGGAAAACCAAATAGAGAAAAATATAAAGGTGTTGAAGACAGAAAATGGTGGAGAGTTCTGCAAGAAGGAATTTGAAGAGTTTTGTAAGAAGTGTGGTATAGCACGACAGACGAATACTCCATACACACCTCAAAAAAACATAGTTGAAAAAAGAATGAACAAAATGTTGATGGAAAAGGCAAGAATCATGCTCAGTGGTGTCGAGTTAGGACAAGAATTTTGGGTAGAGGTAGTGGAGACTGCATGTTACCTAGTTAATATATCACCTTCATTAGCGTTGGAGGATAAGACTCCACATGAGGTATGGATTGCTAAGAAACCATGTATTTCACATCTAAGGATATTTGGATTTGATTCATATGTACATGTTCCAATGGAGAAAGAAACCAAGTTGGATAGAAAATCTGAAAGGTGCATCTTTATTGGGAATAAGGATGGTTTAAAAGGTTATAAGCTTTGGAACCCAAAAACAAGGAAAATTGTGTATAGCCAGGATGTGGTGTTTAGAGAGGTGAAATATGTTATTAAAGATGAATTCCTACCAAAGCACCTTGAGAATATAGAGTTTGAGCTAAAGGAGGAAGAATCAAACTCTACAATAGAACAAGAATCAGAAGATGAAGAGCCACAAACTCCAAATGTGAGAAGACCAGTTTGAGAAAGAAAGAAGCTAGAAAGGTATAGTCCATCTATTTTCTGTTCAAATTTTTATTTATCTATTACTGATGATGATCTTAGAACTGTCAGGGAGGAAGTAGATTCATAGGATGGCAAACTCTGGAAAGAGGCTATGGCATTGTTTATATTTCATGAATGCACATGAATAGATGATGAAGCAACACTAGTATAGATTAATTATTGGTTTGATTAATAGTTGATATAATCATGTTATCAAAGGTTGTTGATAATATCAGTTGTATTAAAATACTACAACATATGCAAAAATGGATTATGTTTAGCAATATTTCAGGAAATAAGTTAGGGTCAATGCATATTGAAGGAATTTCAACTATAGGATAATCCATTGATGGGAAGATTCAGGCCCTAAAGACACAATTCTTAAGGGTTTATGGGTAAATGATGTCATGATGATTTTAATATTTTATAGCTATTTATGTTGTTTTTCAGATGATATTCTTTGTAATATTTTATGACAATGGTTAAGGAATGGAATGCCACATAACCATTGAGTGAGGGTGAAAACCCTCATGAGCATTTAATAATAAAATAAAATGTTTTCTAGTTTTCACCCTATATGGTTTGTAGGGTATATCAATGTCTACTGATGTGGTTGCCTATTTTGCTACGTTTTTATGTGGATTACATGCATGCACTAATGTTTAAAATATCAAGTATGCGATTAACTAATCTAGTTAAAGGAATCATGAAAATGATGCAGGGTTACATCATAATTTTTATGTTAAGATGGTACAACATTGGTTGCTAATGTTTAGGTAACTTACTATTGCTTTACTAAAGTTACTCTATATAATGATGAATATTCTATCTAATGGTTAATGAGGAATCTGTAATAGTAATTTGGATAGTTACCCATGGGTAAATTGTGTAAAAAATTATAAATTCATGCATTTTGATTTATTGGGGGATGTTAAAAGTGGTATTAGGGATGAAGGTTGCGCATGGGTGTATTTTCGGAATTGGTAGGCGGAAAAGAAATTGAGGTATGATACTAGTGGGCATCAAATCAGGTATGATTCTAACAAGATAAATATCAAAATATGTAGTAGAATACTTTTGACATGAAATGCATGATGCATGTTTATAACTTCATTGATGAGTAGTAAGCAATAAAGTATGATGTAAAACTATATTCATGACATTTGAACCCTATTGAGGATAAAATATAATAAATACTTTGTTGCACCTATGAACAATTGTGAGAACTCACTAGTGAAAGTGAGAATTGACCACCAACCTTTTCATATATGACAAGATTAATGATACATTTCATGAACATGACTAAACTTACAATGCATTGCTTGTAAATAATGAATGCATGTATGTCATGATGAAAGAATGTATAATATGGGGAATGTCCTTGAAGAGGACAATATAATGTTTTAAAAATAACCCACTTAAATGTTAAAGATAGATAATAAGTCAAGTGATGATTCTTGACTATAATAGCTAAAATATGATTAAGTCTTATCATGGTCAAATTTAAGATGATTGGTAGCATCAATTAATTAGTATCACATGGCTAACTATTAACACTTGTGTGCATAATTTAGTTTGATTAAATCTTATTGGAAGTTGTAAACAAATGACTATGGTAGTCACTTCATGTGTTGGTCTGTTGGTAACAATACACTATGGAAATTGGAAATGTTTGGATTGTTACCCTAATAGTTATTGACACTTTCACATTGATGATAAATCAATGTATTTGAATGAATATAGTTCTATTTAATCTTTTATGAAAATGCAAGAAAACTACAATGATTACAAAAGTGAATACTAGTCTAACCATGCATACCAATGACTACAAGTTCTTGAAGGTGACAAGAACTTGGATCATGATACAATAGTGTCATTAAAGTGGTTGATTTGATGGTTCCATCAACTTAATGATAGTAATAATCAGATGGTGTTGATTACTTTTCTTTTTTAACTTCACAACTCTATTGATTGATGATTTCATGCTAATGCTAACTAGTATACATTAGTAATTGTTCATTCGATGCATATGCATAAATGAAATGACATGTTTCACAAGTTACAAACTATGTGAATGTTAATGATTAAAGTATTACTCCCTTAACTATTGTTTTGTAAAGAAAAATTTATGGAAACTTCATTTTAACATCTGGATGATGTATTCTTACTTGTTATATTAAATTTAATGTACAAAAGTTGTTTGTGGAAAGTAACATAATCAATGCCTTTCTACATGTTGAAATATTGAGAATATGGATGCATGAGAAAGTGAAATGCATCTTTAATGTATTTGACAAATGTTTTGTGCATAACATCATTTTGTAGAAGGTATTGTTTTATTAAAAAATAATTGTGACTAATGTTGTTGATGTGAATAAGCAAGGGTAGCTTGGATTAGCATGGTACATAAGGACCTATGAAAGGTAAAATGTTGCAATGTGGTTTACAACTACAAATGAGAAAGTATAATGTTATGATATACAAAATATGGTAAATCTTTTTCTAAATTGCATGATGGTTATTTTGAAATGAATACAACCTATATGACATATGATGCTTCTTGTCAATTTACTCTTATGGATTGTGTGACCCATGTTGAGGGCTAAGTAAAAATGTATGATGCACATAAATTTTATTTTTCTTTAATGATAATGTGCATATGGTAAATTATGTAAATTATAGTGGATAAAGGTGCTAAAAGAGAATTTCGCATGCCAAATAGTTGTGGATAGTTTTTAAAGGCTAGAAGGCCTTGGTTTGATGGTGATTTCTTTATTGGAGGGGTTGATGACAGTGTTTTTCCTGCCTGGACTTCCTCTCCATAGAGATAGATGATCTCATTAAGGGAAAATAGTTGGCCAATATGGTGAAGAGGGAAAAAATATTGAGAAAACTATGTAGATTTTGGAGCCTATGGTAGGAGACCCAAAATTTCTCATAGACAGGACGTTTTGAGAGGAATAGGCAGGATGCTCACAAGAGGAATCTTGTATTGGACCATGTGTGGTCATTGGAATTATTGAGATGGTTGGATAGTGGAATTCCATAATGGACCTGGTATGGTCTTTGTTAGAGAATTGTGTAGATGTGAAAATGGCTCAAACTGGTAGTGGAAACCAATACCCATTGGTTGGGAGGAGCATTATTTTCCTAGTATGGTTTTCATAGGAGAACAAATTAACTAATAATTTATGTGTTGTGTTAAAATGAATTTTATGTACATCTTGACAAGAAAAATGCCATATTCTCATAAAGGAATTACTGGAAGTGTAACATTTATTGTATTACTAATCTTGTAAATGTCTTTAGCAGGAGGCTAAGATAGTATGCACTTGGTGCAATTGTTGATCATTTAGATTAATTGAGAATAGGTGCTCTCTGAGTACTCGTAGAAGTATTTTATGGATGTATTTAGTAGGGGCTAAGACAAGTATGCACTTGTATAATTATTCATCATTTTTATGATTAGAAACATAGGTTCTCTTTGAATTTTTGAGACATTACAGGGCGCTCATCATGGAGACTATGGAACCACCTATAGTTAAATGTTTTGCATAAAATTACCATGAACTTCAAGAGTAATTAGTAAGTAATGGTAATTTGATATAGAATTTTGTTTTATTTCTTAAAGTTGAATAATGGTTAAGTGATGGAAAGTAGAAATTACTTATATTTACAGTTGTAAATGCTTATGAATATTCATAAATGTCATTGTTTTTTCTTATTTGGTATTTCTTAGAGATGAATCCTTCATTTTGAAGGGAAGGATCCCCTTTTTGGTTTCTTGCATTATTATATCATGAGTAAAAGTTACTGATAAACACCGAGGACAATGTTTACTTCAAGGGGGGAGTATGTAATATCCCACAACTCCTTGGCATCTATAAAAGAATAATAATATTTACTTATATCATTATGAGTCAATAATTAGTTGCACAAATAATTATAAGTTACTTCATCAAGTTACGAAGTAGGAAATTAGTTCAAAAACTAGTTTAAACATTGGTGACACTGAGATGATAAAAAAGAACAAGATTTGGAGGAACATTTTCTTATTCTTTAAAACAAAAAGGATTGTGATCGAGAGAGAGGGGCTAACTATTATATATTTCGTAGTTTATCACTAGAACACAATGAGGAGGTTAAGTTCTTTATATGGAAGGATGATCTCCATTCAACAATGAGTATGGAAAAAAACAAGGTATAAGAGGGAAAATGATGCCACCCTACAGTGGGTCATACTTGTGTTATGCTATATGTGATAATTTAGAATCTAATAAACCATATGTAGACTAATATGTGCTTTCCCGTACACATGGGCATTTCTCCAAATTTCATTAATGGAGACCCTCGTATGTAGAGGCACATATATATTAATATTGTCAGATATGTATTTTAGGAAACGTTATTACGTTGAAATATTGTGCTCGTTATCAATATGATGGTGGCGAGATTGATAGATGGTGTATGTGTAGTGATGGGGCCATGACACTGCTCATGAGGCTATGCAATGGATATAAAGTTGCACAAATTTTATGTCTCGAGAGTCTGTGGTTCTCTTTGAAGAAAGATAAGTATATTATTACTTTTATTAAAAAGTGTTAAAACATTTATAACCCAAGAAAAGATAAGATATGTTAGTTTTGTCTTGTTCTTGGGAGATATCACATATGCATCTTATGTGTGAAAATATTAAAAAAAAAGGGTTATTTTTTTTCAAATATTTTATAGTAGCTTTGTGCATGAATTGATAAAAATAAAGGTTATTTTCTTAAAAAGATGCACATGAATCTTGCAGAATACAAGTTTGCTTCTTGAAAATATTTTTCATATGTGAGTTTTCTTTTTAACTCTTGAAAGGATTTATCATAAGTTATTAAGAACAAATAAGAGTTAAGTAGTTAAATTCTTGAAAATATTTCATGGGTTCAAAGGTGTTTTTTAAAAAATATTCATGAATTTTGTGCATATAGAGATATAAACCCTAGTTCATTTTTGTGGAAAATGATATATGTGTGTGTGTGTATTTCTAGAGATTTTAAAGAGCTGTCAAAAAAGAATACATGGAAACCTTGCACATAAAACATAGAAATATATCTCATATCTTGAAAAGAAAATATATACATTTGCATGCAGTAAAAGAATAAGTTCTTGGAAATAGATATATCTATTTTGCACGCAGTCAAAGAATAATTTCTTGAACAAAAAAAAAGAGTGCATATGAATTGCTACACAAAAATATTAGCAATGTTTATGCTTGGAGAGATATCATGGTAAAAGACAAGCTTATTGTGCTAATCTTTTGGAAAAGAATCCATGTCACTTGAAAATAATGTAGGGATTTGTGTGTAAAAATATTAAGGAATCATGTCATTTTCTTAAATGGATTATTCGTGAATCTTCTAAAAGCTAAGTAGCCATGATGTTTAAAAAAGGTGTGGAAAAGCAGCCATGTTTTTCTTGAAAAAAATATGTGACTATTATAATGGTTCATGAAAAAAAGACTATTAAGTTAAGGGAAAATAATATATTATATGTAAGAAAAGTATAGGTTGATTGTAAAAAATTCTTGAAAATAAATATGCTTTTGGTGTGCATGGAAAATAAAATAACCATTGGGTTAGATTTCTTGAAAAGGAGAATTTAAGTTTGCATGCAAAGAAAACTAACTACTATTCACCTGAATTCTTCGGAAAGAAGTATAAGTTTGCATACAAATAAAACTAACTACTATGCATTATATATCTTTAAAAAAAAAAAGGAAATATGTGATCGCATGCAAGAAAGAAAAGTTATTGTGTTGGATTTTCTTGAAAAATAAATATGCACTTGCAGACATAGAAGAATAATTGTGGTATTAACTTTTTTGGGAAGGAAAAGTTCATTTTCATGCACAAAACAATAGCCATAATATTAGTTTTCTCTTAGAATAATATGTATTTATATTCCACCATTTTTAAAAAAGAAAAGTGTGTTTTCATGCATGAAAGGGTTATTGCTTGGCACCCAGTCCCTTGGAAAAAGAAACCTGTTTTTTTGCATGTAAGGTTTAGTTAGATTACTTTGGAAAGAAATCTGTATGCAAGATGAATAGATATCATACCTATTAAGTTAGTTTATTTTGGAATAATATCATGTATTTGCATACAATATTTGCGTTAGCTTTATTTGGGCAAGAATATACATTTGCATGCGAGAAATGATATCAAGCTGTGTTAGCCTTCATTGGAAAAGGTTATTTTGGGAAAGAAGATAAACTTACATGTACAAAAATAATAGTAATGCATTTTTTTCTTTAGAATATATATATATGGGTAGTGGTGGTTTAATCTTTTGGAAAAGAAGAAATCTCATTGTATGCTTTATTATATTAGTCTTTTGGAAAAGAAAACATGTTTTTTGCATGCCCTATTTCCATATTTCCTCGAAAAGGAAACATGTATTTGTATGCTCTATTGTGTTAATATTTCTTTGGGAATATTATTTTGTAAAACATATCCATTTTCATGCATATGAACAACATCCATTGCGTTAGCTTTCTTTTACGTATTTTCATGAACCAAAAGTAATAGCTTAGGGGCTAGTTTCTTTGATAAAGTTTATGTAATCACATGCATGAAGATTGTAAATGATGTGTTAGTTTCCTTTAAAGAATATGGAAAGTTGTAGTGATTTGGCTTGGAAATAATGTGTGCTTGTGAGAATGGAATAATAGTTAATGAGGTATTTATTTAGAGACATGATTTTATATTTAGATGCTTATAAATAATGCATGTGGAGTGTTGTTAAAGGAAGCATGTCGCAATATTTTGTTTACATTTTATGAATGCACATGAATACATGATGAAGCATCACGAGTATAGATTAATTATTGGTTTGATTAATACTTGATCTAATAATGATATCAAAGGTTGTTGATAATAGAAGTTGCAGGAAAAGACAACAACATATGTAAAGATGGATTATGTTTAGCAATATGTCAGGAAGTAAGTTAGTGGCCAATGCAGATTGAAGGAATGTCAATTGTGGGATAATCGATTGATGGTAAGATCCAGGCTGTAAAGACACAATGCTCAAGGGTTTGTGGATAAATGATGTCATGATGATTGTAATAGCTTATAGCTAGTTATGTTGTTTTTGAGATGATATTATTTGTAATATTTTATGGCTATGGTCAACAGATGGAATCCTTCATAACTATTGAGTGAGGGGTGAAAACCCTCACAAGAATTTAATAATAATATTAAAAATTTGTTGGGTGTCACCCTACAGGGTTTCCAGGGTATATCAATGTCTAATGATGTGGTTGCATGTTGCGCTATTTATGTGGATGTCGTGCATTTTAAAATATCAAGTATATAATTAACTAATTAATTTAAAGGAATAATGAAAATGATGTAGGGTTACATCATACATTTTATGCTAATATGCTACAACAATCGTTGTTAATGGTTATGTAACTTACTATTCCTTTACTAAAGTTACTCTATGTAATGATGAAGATTCTATCTAATGGTTAATTAGGAATCCGTCATAGTAATTTGGATAATTACCCATTGGTAAATTGTGTAAAAATTTTCTAACTCCATGCATTTTCATGCAAGGTTACCAAGGGATGTTGCATTTGTACAAACCTGAAAGAGAAAATTC
>APFE031523091.1:4613-7113 GCA_000404065.3 Pinus taeda | reverse complement strand
ACCATACCTAGTTTTGGTGTACACCAAATGAATAGGCAACATAGGTTGCATCATCGATGGTTGAAATTGACAAGGATCCATTAATAGGGATGGGAGGAATGATATTAGGGAATAACATGAAAATAATGTATAATTAGATAGATAAAGGAAACAAACAATAATATTTATACATACATGCATACATATATACATACATATATAAAGAATGCAAAGATGGTCAAGATGACAACTTGATCCATAAAGCTATTTTTCTGGTTGCCCTCCATTTGGCCATAACAATTCCATCCACTTTTGGTACATGTATGAAGCTCAAGTGAGCCTCCATGTTGTCTTTGTTGGTTAATCCCTAATGTAGAGTCAAATGGTCCAACCCCACCCGTAACATTTGTTGTTGGTGGCTCCTCACGTGATGCTACCACCAAGCTTCCATGTTGCCCTAGCATATATTTCAATGTGCCTAGCATCGTCTAGGTCTCAATAATGTTATTCGTAACTAAAATATGTCGGGAAAGGGGTTAAGGCCTTGGTCTAGGCGGACAAGGTCCTAGTGCTAGTTTGCACTTGTAATTTTTTCTATCTTGCATGGATTCACAACCCACCCCCTAAATTTCTCCCATGTAAAAGTAGTTGACACGGAGTCGTTGCTAAAACTTGACCGATAAATTTCTCAAGAAGTATAGAGGTACCTCTCTATTATTATAGGGAGGTTTATCGAATTCCCTAAACCATATATCCATCGAATTGTCTAAATATGGTTGGTAGGTGCACTTGTCCATACAAATGTGTTTTTTGTTGACCGATAATGGTTGGTTGTCTCTTGGGTCAAACAATATAAATAAAAAAATTCGTTTAGTAATGTTGAGGTCTCATATTGCCTTTATTTAGACCAGTTCTATATTGTTCATACATTTTATCCCTACAATTAGAAATATTGGCTAACTGGATTTAGGCATTGGATATGGATGATGTGTTTATTGACCTTCTAAGAAGAAATCTTGAAAAATCTTTAGTGTTTTGCAGATCATGTATGAGTGATCACAATATAGTGAAGGATCCATCAATTTCATCATTTCGATTTCTTGGCTCTTGGTTGTTCTAAATTTTGGTTTGGTGATGGTGGGTTTGGGTTTTGATTAGGTTCCAAATTAACCAATTTCCCTACAATAAAATATAATGATTCCTTTCAGGGTTATTTTGGTTCTTTTTTCCATTTTTAAAACAAATAATAAAGGAAAAAAAGGAAGCCATTAGAATCATTGTGTGGTATCCAAAGGAAATTTATGATGTTGATTTAACACTTAAGGTTGTTCAGGAAGCAACAAGTTTGCTCAATATCTCCTAAAGACAGGTTGTGAGGTCCTAATATGGCAAAAAAACCATGACCATGGGCACATAAATAGAAAATACTTTCAATAACACGTACACATTCTTAAAGTGTATGTGCATTCTTGATCCATGCCAAGTTGGAAACCTAGTTGGCATTGTAGTTTCTATCTTAGGCATTGCCAAGCTTGGACACCTAGGAACAAGTGCATGTTCTAACACACATTCTTAGTGGCCCCGTTGCCACTTTTGATGCCATCATCTTTGTGCACGTACCCTCTTTATTTTCTCTTTTTCTACTTTAAAGAAAAAGGAAAAAAACAGGTATATTCTTAAATTTGCTAAGATCATTTTTTTCCTAAATGCTTTATGGTCCTCGAAGATCGGTGACTACTACGTCAGATCTATCCAGAAAGATCAATTCTTACCAACTTAACCACTGAGCCTAGCAACAAGAATGTCAAGAGAATTAAACTTGTGACCTCTCGATAATAAAAATGCTTTAACGATGGAGACTCAACTAATTGAACTAATCCTCATAATTAAATTTATTAAGATCATTTACCTAATACACTATCAACTTTAATTTTTCCAAAATTTACAAATTAATTATATAATTATCTCTTATTATTTTTAATAACACCCACACATTACAAAATTTCCTTATTGTTGCATATTTACACAAACAAAAAAAAATTGAATTATGTATCGTTACATTGTTCACACAAACAAAAAAAATTGAATTATGTAACATATATACCTATTGAATTATGTGACACATATAACTATGCTTCATGCTTCATACTCTTTATTATCTTTATATTTCCTAAAAATAAAGTATATCATTATGCATTATTTTCATATTTTCAAATTTTATTTGCTAAACATAAAAAAAATTATGAAAATGCAAAAGTCTACTCGAGGCAAGTGAGAAGATCATGAGCCATTACTTCTAATGAATGGTGACATATACTAATGTGTTTGGTCCTATCTTATCTAAATGTTATGGTATGTTATCAAACACTACATTTTTTGCTATTTTATGTGCTTAGATAATAACGTTAGTAACTAAAATGATATATTGGAGTTTAGAAAGAGGTATGGATAGATATGCTTTATATTTTTCCGTAGTTTTGTATATAAATCATTTGTAAGTTATTAAAGAGGGTAGTAATTC
>APFE031523081.1:0-18232 GCA_000404065.3 Pinus taeda | reverse complement strand
TATATATATATATATATAACTCAATCTTCATTCATTTGACAAGTATTAAATTTGAATATCTTGGTTTTTTTTTTGCTTTGAAACATGGAGACTTCATATATGCATAAGTATAAAAACAATTGAGGAAAAAAATGAATAATACAAACTATATGTTGTTTTATTTTATTTTAAAATTGTATATTGAATTCTAAATTAGATATTGGAACAATATTATTTTGAATAAGTGTAATTAAAAATATCACAGTGTTTCTTAAAAATTATTTTTTACTATATATTAAAATTTACAAGTTAAATATAGATTTCACTTGAAAATTTAAAAAATGAATCTTTTAATATAGTTAATGAAAAATATTTTTAACACATCATATAATCTTAACTATAATAGTTTATGACAATTTCTTATATTTAAGAGTAAATGAATTCATGAATCAATTTTTCATAATTCCGTCATAATATTTTAATTAAAAACAACATTTTTTTATTCTTAAAATTTTTGACTTATTTTTAATATAGTAATTAACAAAAAAACAATAAATTCATAAAATTGCAATGTTTATCAACTAGTCATATAATTAAATAGTTACACCAACTCCTTATTTATAATGTATCATAAACATATATTTATTATTACTATTTTTTAATAAATATATATTTATTATTAGGGTTTTTTTGATGCCACTAATATGAAGACCTACAGGCTACTAGTGTAAGTATCATTCCTACCTGACATACTCCGCTTGGTCCCCCCGAGGGAATATGTAGAGTGCTCACCTGAGTGAGCGAAGGTGAGGGGGCCCTCGCCTGACGATAGGAAGGTGAAGCTAACACATATAATCGAATTCGTGCTTGGTAGTGTCAATCAACTCATTCAAGTACCCAAGCCCTCCATATGCAACCTTCTTTCTCTCACCTCCCTCACTCGAACCTTTCCCTCACCCGATAAAGCACTCGTTAGATTGATAAGTGACCATCGATCCTTGGCCTAGGGGTGGTTTCTAGAAAGCTGTATGGGCGAGTCAGTCTTGGGTGGTCCCCGTACTCGGCC
The DNA here is from genome assembly GCA_000404065.3 of Pinus taeda. Lineage (NCBI taxonomy): Eukaryota > Viridiplantae > Streptophyta > Pinopsida > Pinales > Pinaceae > Pinus > Pinus taeda. Next base: position 17,187 of record APFE031523081.1, on the reverse strand, counting down.
GAAGTAAGTTAGTAGATTCGTGCTGGTTATTCGGGGTAATGAGCAGCCGCGGTTTAAGCACGAAAAAATATGCGTTTTTTGCTGGGTTGGACAGGGATGATATCAAGGAACCCGTGGATGCTACCTAGTGACTAATAAAACGACACTTTTTGATCGACATGTGTTGACCCGTCGAATAAGCTTCGAGACGTTTTTGTCAAATAAAATATAAAATCTATCTATTAAATAAAAGTTAATACAAATACTTAAAACCACTTTTATAAACTTAAAAACAAATTTTGTTACAAATTATATGCAAAACAATTCATATCCATGAAAATAAGTTACCTCAATTCCAAAACTTGAGTTCCATAATTCTTGTAACATACCCGGTAACCTCACATGTAAGGGAGTTAGAATTTTTTACACAAATTACCCACAATTAATTATCCAAATCACAACTCCACATTCCTCATTAACTATTAGATATGATGTTCTTAGAACATAAAGTATGTAAAAGCAGGGAGTTAGAATTTTTTACAAAAATTACCCACAAGTAATTATCCAAATCACAACTGCACATTCCTCATTAACCATTAGATATTAGATATGATCTTCTTAGAACATAAAGTAAATATCAATAGAGAACAGTAAGTAACATAACCATTGTCAACCACTATTGTAGTACAATAACATAAATTGTCTGATGAACCTTGCATCTATTTCCTGCTTTCCTTAAACATATTAATTAATCACATACTTAACATTATGATTATCACATCAAATAAAGAGTCATCATCATCAAGGATTCAATATCATCAACTGACACAATAAGCAATCACAACATTGAACACTTGAACACTGATATACCCTGGAAACACCGTAGCATGAAAACCAGCAAATGTTTAATCTTATTATTAAACACTCATGATGGTTTTCACCCCTCACTCAATGGATTATAAGGGATTCCATCCCTTATCCATTGCTATAAAATATTACAATAAAATATCATTAAAGTGTCATAAAACTAGCTAAGGCTATTACATTTTTCATGAAACGCTTTACCTAGATATTGCCACTTGCTACATCCTTGTGGCGTGATTGTTCTATCAATGTACGATCCCGCAACTCGTACTCATCTGCATGGACAATTAATTCTTTACCTACCACAATGTTAAACAACACTTTTCTTTGGCACAAATTGCCATCGTTTCCTGTCATTGTTGTCGTCAACAAGCTTTGGCAAGAAGATTAGATACAATATTAATCAATCAATAATCAACCTCTAAAAGTGAAATTTAACATCAACTTATGTGCATGAGAAAGCATGACATACTAATTAACTAGTACATATATTCAAGTAAATACCTGTTTTACTTCCACAATGTTTATTCATACTAACGCATATTTCTCTTTAAGAGATCTAACCCATTAGCACTACTAAAATGTATAACACAATCGTTATACCTTCATACATGTAATAAACTATTGTTTCTATGCCTATGCACATGTGTTCCTTTCACATAGTTATTTTTTGAGAACTCAACATAGTTTCTCTAACATACAAAGAACATATCTCTATATCACAATGACTATTCTTTGTGCATATCAAAGCTTATCATAATAGCCCTTCTTTAATGTGTGCAACACATATTCCCTTCTCTATAATACTACCATCATTTCATGTAACAAATTACATACTTCTTCCTTAAAGGAAGTCATTATAACCTCATTTCTCTATCTTCCTATATGTAAGTTTCTCATGCTTCCCTTTTCAAGAAATTATTATAGATACCCATCTTTATGCTTAAAAATCAAGAAACAATAACAATGTTAACTTAATCCCTTATGCACCAAAATCAAGAAATCGATCCAACTCACCTAGCAAGACAATCTTTTCAAGAGATTAATATTTTCAAGAAAGTTAACATCGATATTATTTTCAGAGATTCAACATAATACTTTCCCTACATACACACAAAATCATATTTCCAATGTCACAATAGCTACCCTTATGTGCATGCAACATGTGTTTTTCCGAACACAATTACTTTTACTTCAATGCACATAATCTCTTCATGAAACATGTATGGATTCTAGTTCTTGCATGAACACTATTCATATGTGTCTTTTAAGGAAAGAATATTTTTCTTTGTTTTCAAGAGATCTCTCATAAAGTCATTATTTTCATACATGAAGAATTCACTCTTTTTCTAAAAGAAAACTATCTTTATGTCTATATAAAAAATACGTTATCCTCAAGAAAGTTAGAATGATTATCTACGTGCCTAGAAGCATATCATTAACTATTTCTATCATGCATGCAATGCATAACTATTTCACAAGAACTTCGAAATTAGCTAGTATGCCAATGCGATAAAGCATATGTCCCTTTTCAATAAAATCAAACTTAACTTCTATTTATTTTATATGCATTCTCTTTTCAATAAATGCAATAACTATTGTTTGAATATGTGTTCTCCTGGAGAACTCCTTAGCAACGGCTTATGTTTTCATGTGTTGATGAATGTCATATTCCTCTTCTTTAGAGTATGCAGATGTATTCATTTATGTTCTTTTAAAAATGCAATTTAACACATCATAGAAGTAAAAGGTCTTAGAAGGGTCCTTTGTGACACCCGGACCAGGATCACTGGGCACTATGTATTCCATCGACATTACGACTTCTTGTCTATAAACCAATCAAAAGGCTGTTTTTCCACACTAGCATGCATTAGCATTACCACACTAGCATGCGTTAGCATTGCGTAACATACCTTGTCACTCCCTCCTTAACACACCTAGAACTCGCTCACACTATCTATCATACACTCTTATTCAATCATTCCATGCATTTTGACCTAGTGCTCCTTTGTGTTTCCCTAACACTCACTAACACTCTTTAGCATTCATTGGCACAGTTTGGCACTTGGTACATCCTGGCACGATTCCCTAGCACTCTAGCATGCCTTGGCACTACCTAGCATGCCTTATCACTCCCTCCTTACCACACTTGGAAATTTATAACACTCCTTATCACACACTCTTGTTCATTCATTTCCATGCAATTGAAGTTAGTGCTCCCTTGTGTTTCCTACCATTCCCTAGCACTCCCTCTAATGCATTGGCACCACACCCTAGCACCTTGCACAACTTTCCATGTCTTAGCACTTGGCATGTCATGGCATGCCTAACATGCCTTGTGTCTGTCTATCATGTGTTCACACTTCTTAGCATTCCCAGGCACATGTTGACACTCCCTAGTTGTTATGCCCTTATAGATAGACTTACGTTTTTTGCAACTTGGTAAACCAAGCAGGTCATTGAAAAAATAATGTTGTGCCTAGTCCAAGGATTATGTGAAAGAAATTTTATATCCATCAAATTAAATTACCTTAGTTTCAAAACATGATTTCCATAATTTTGTTGTACATATACTTCGTCGATAACATTAAGGTCTTTACATTAAGCTAGAGTTAATTATGTAGTTGTGCACCATAAATTTTAAAACACTCGAGGATAAGAGAACTTGTTGTTTGCACGTCATAAGCAATATAGATGATATGTTGAACAAACACTCGATCATTGTTGCAATGGTTGAGCCTAGTCAAATGTAACATTTACCAAGAGGAGAAGTTATAGGTTAATTTCCCATAGTGTTTGGTGTTTAACAACTACAAAAGAATAGATCAATTGATGAACATGAAATGATGGAGTCTTGGAACATTCAAGAGGAATCCTTTCTAGGAATATTAAATGTGATTCAATGTTGATCGTAATTCAGCTGCAGACACTATGAAATATCGGACGTGTCATGGAAATGATTGGTGATCCCATTATTGAGTTAGATTTATCTCATTGAGTCTTGGTACATTTGAAAGGAATCCTTTCTAAGAGTATTAAATGTGATTTCATTTTTCTGGCAATTCAAATGCATAAACTGTGAAAGATGAGACATGTCATGGAAATGGATGGTGATCCCATTATTAAGTGAGATCTCTCTCATGGAAGATCATAGATTTAAATAAAGTGAAAAATATGGCTTTGATGAATTAAAGACAATTTTGTAGCTAATTGCAGTTGTTATAATATACTTCTCAAGCTATGTGACAATTAATGAGGATCCTCCCAAGTTTTGTAGGTGGTAAATGAAGCCTATTTTTTAGCAAGGTGAGTGATACTGAAGTGCACACTCAAGCCCCACAAAAGTAAAATAAACCAACATATAATCCTTATTCATTATACTAAAGACTTTGAATAGAGCCAATGTAGTTAGACTCTGAAGTACGGTCTGGGTAATGTTGTTGTATGTGTTTTAAGAGAAAAGAAAGACAAGAGCTAAGTTAGTTGAGTAGAGAAAAAGGCTACTAAGGAGATCATAGCGTTAAGAACTGACCGAGGCTATGTATGAGAATGAGTAAGAGATATAGCTGAGAGAAATGCATATAAATATGACACCTATAAATATAGTATCAAAGTCATATGAAATATTTAGGTTGGGGCCTACACATTGGAATGTTGAAGATTCCATCTATGTTGGTTTATAAAGAATAGCTTGCGGGTTGTTTCCTCTAGCAAGTGGGTGCTTGCAAAATCAAGTGGTTTGTACTTATTGTAAGTTAACTAGATATCCATCAAAGAGGAATTTGGCATTTCTTTCTCATTGGTGCAAGTAAATATTATATGGATTTGGTGCTTCCTACCAGTTGGGGCGAACAAAGCACATTATGGAGGTCACACTTCCTAGGGTGCTTACTAAAAACTTGATGCAATCCAAGTGGTGACATTTGATCTACATACTAAAAAATGTGATTTATTCCCTTTAAGGGTTTCTGCGTAAAAATATGTGTATGCTACTTGTAACACTCCTCCCTTGTGTAGTAAATTATTGTAAACCTAAGCTAAGTTAAATCTACGTGTGATATCCTCCTTGGGTTTTAAATGTTGTAAACCTAAGCGAAGGAAATATAGGTGATATGTAATATGAAAAGAAAATTCGTTGTTAAATGAATTAATAAAATAAATCACTTGGGGGGTAGAGCACCAAGCGAGAGAAGATGCTTGCTAAATCCCATGAGGAATGGGATACGGATGAATGTTTCAAGATAATATTCTAGATGTGATTCTAGATAAGCTTGGATGGATTGGATATCCATTGGATGGATGGGAGATAAATATCCATCAGATATAAAATATTTGCGGGAGAGAAAGGCATGATTTTATGTGGAAAAGAGTGGTGGGAGATAAAGATGAGATTTGCCAGAAAATACCTAGGAAAATGGAAAAATCCAGAAAGCGAGATGTGGCTAATAGTAACTAAATCATGAAAGAGGGTATTAAATACCCAGTGCATCGATCAATTGAGGACATTTGATCCTTGGAAAGATATTCTGCTAGCAGCCGATAAAATATATAATTTACTATGTATATAACATGTTATTATATGGTCCTTATAATATAAGGATCTCAAATTGACTAAATTATGGTATAACTGTGCATAGTGACTTATGCATGATGGGAGTGTGGAAGCATTGACATTCAAATCCGCTCCATATAAAATATTATGATGATATTAAATCACATAAAGACCGATGGGTTTTATGGATAAATAGAAGAGCGGTCCTTATCCAATGAGGATTTAATGATGTTATCATTCTTTCATCATTTGAAGTGAAGAAACTAGTCTAGTAAGGCTCCAAGAATCATGTACTAAATTTGAAGTATGTTCTACCACAATTGGTCAACAATAAAAAGGATCGGCGGAACTAGTTTGTTGAATAACATTTCTCTTACGTGTATAAAAATGTGGTATGATTTCGATGGCGTATTTATCCCTCTAGCCCCCTTCCTCATATTATGTTGTTGAAGAACTTAGGACTTTTGGTGTTTCAAACTCCAAATTATGATCTCCTGCAAAAGTTTTTCATGTGTTTGTCTTAGAGCTCGAAGGTAAAAATTGCCGTGATATTGGACTGATTTGGTACTTAGCCTAAATATCGGGTGAAACAATTCCTCACGCATGGATCATCTTGACTTTTAATAAGTTGGTAACGAGCCAATTTTGTGTAATAAAAAAAAGAGTGTAAAAATATAATCCAAGTGCACATAAAATGTGTATTGGATATGGGGAGTCTCCATTAATGGAGAACCAATGTTCTTTTGAAGCTAGATTATGACAAGCCCACAGGAAGATCTAGGAGAGATTGACGACTTTGATATCAATCATAGTATAAGAGGGGTAGAGATGTAAATTGAGAAGGGGGTGAGGCACTCGAACTCTTAGTTCACAATCCGGCCTATTAAACTACTACAGGGAAAATCCACATGGCTCGTCGTATCAAGCTCATCCCTTGTGACCCGCCGCTTGGGGTGTTGATAATTGTCCCGACTAGGAATGAGAAAAGTAGCGAAAGCCGAGAAAGCAATGATTATTTCAATTAGAAGTTTTCACAAATGGAATGATGGCCGGCGGGTAAGGCAATAGCACCATCCAAATATTAGAAAGGAGAGAAATCCCAAACACTATTATAAAAAATAAAAAAGTTGCATGTATGTTTACGTTATTGCAAATATGAAGGCATGGGAAAGTTGTCGTATATTTATTCAGAGAAAACCATGGTTGTAAGTTTAAGGAATGCATCCAAGCAATAGCACTATTAAAAGCCAACTTTCTAGTTTACGGATCTAGAAATGTGATCTCCTTTGTGTGGTTCCTCCACTTCTTATAGCCAAATTTCAAATTCATTAATAAAAAAGGAAGAGTATAGGGTTCAAGAGTAGCAGTATTTTTAGTTATTATTGTCACTTCCACCATCATGCATGTTCTTGGTAAGGGAGACATTGGCTTCCACTGTCCTCCAAGAGGAGGGTTCATGATGTCTAGATGAAGAAATGAGGCCAGAGGCCAGCAGTGCGCTATTGAAGGAAGGGCGAAGGCAAGATCCATTTTTGGTTGGCTTATAATATTAGACAAGGAGTGAATGTAAATATGGCATGAATATTTACTTCATTTAAACTTGAACTAGTTGATTCCCTGGGTATTTGAAATTTCAAGGACGCGAAATTCAAATTCCTTATTCACCTTTCGCCAGATGAAAAATTTCCTAATTGTGGCTCATAATCTATTAAATCTATCCTGTGACCTTACCTCTTATTTATTTTGATCAACCTGGTAGCAATGAATGCCTATGATAATGGATCAATATGTTTCGTGTATAAAGGAAATTAGTTTTAAATTATAGTAGATTTACTGATGTTCTCCACGATTTTGTTTAGTTACTACTTGCATGAAAAATGTTGTGTGGCTACTTCTAAACCTTTTAAATTGTTAAATCATTTAGCTCATATATGTAAATGTGGTGTTATCTATAAGCACACGAATGACTTACATGTACCAATTATATATGAGTATATTTATCTAGGATAATGATGTTTAGGAGAATGATTGTAGTTTATGCATGTGACTCGTTTTAAATTGAAGTGTAGAGTTAATAGTGGAAACATAATATACCATTATTAATACTTGGACCAAGGAGCCTCCTACTCATGTTAGATGTTCTATGTGAGTATAAATGGAACTACTTGTACTACGTTTTTTGTGAAATAGACTTATATTGGTCTGTAAGATATTCGGTGAATATAGTTTTAATATCATCCACTTGAGGAAGGTACCAAGTATGTCTATAATGAGAGGGTATCTCTAGTATTGTGTTATAGCTCGGTAAATGTTTATGCTCGAAGAATAATATTCTAAGTGTATCGTTAGTGGATTAGGTTAAGTACCATGCATGCCTTAACACTAGCATCTAATTAAGCTAACCTAGTTAGTTATGCATGTCATAAGAATGTCATTTAATGAGGCTTTGTTTACTATTTTTACTTGCTTAAAGAGTAACATATTTTGACTATGCCTATAGTATTATAATCATGATACATAGCCATGTTGGTTACAGTAAGCTCAAAGAAAAGTCTCATTAATGTTGGTGTGGAGTTTTCGCATGCATGTGGGGGGGTTGTCAACGAGTTTGGTTAACTTCCTGCTATGATTTCTCTCTCCCAAATTGTGATGTATGACGAAAGGTTGACCCAATGTACAAGTCCACATTCCACTTCTATGTCATTCAATTAATAAGAATATGAATCCCGTGGTATGAATAATAGTGTTTACATAATAATGAACTAAATGTAATGTGGACAACAGTTGAATCTTAACGGTAAAAAAACAAAAAATCTACGTGAAAGGAAACCTAGTGGCATTGAAGCTTGACGTAAGATTTATTGTTGTAATCTTTTGATACAAAACATAGAAATGATGCTATAAGGATCTAAAGTTGTTGTATCAAATGTTGTGGCAGTGTTTTGAATAGAACTATTGTAAGGAAACAAAAGGTGGGATGAACCACATGCAAGAATATTTGGGGCTTAAATAAAATTAATTTAATTATAAAGTTTACTGAAGGTTTGGTTACAAAAGTATGCTTGACTTACAAAGTTAGTTAGTTCGATAATAGATTTTGAAATTGTGTGTGTGCACAAAAGGAATGAGCAAAGGGATAGAGTTAATTAGTGGTACGTTCTGATTCAAAATGAATGTGAGGTTAATGAATCAAACTCCGGGGAACACATAAAAATAAACATAGTGTAGATAAATTCCATAACAGGCGGGTGTATGATATGGTGGTATCTGTGGCTGATGGTGTGAACATCATCCACTATCATAGCATAAGAATCTGTACATGCACAATAGATAATAAGGTATAATTCTCATCATGCGAGTGGTTTTGCACAAATGGTAGTTGTGCATTGAGAGAAGACTCCTTTAATATGGTTATTCGTACTGTAATGGCATTTTAATGGATAAATTGTAATATATTGGGGGCTTATCACCATTATTTCCTCACCAAAAGCCATGTATTCGCTTTATAATATGTGAGTTAACATGCTAATAATTATTTTTATGGAGGATTCTCCTAAGTGAGGATTTTAATTTTTTTACCTATTATTGTTATAGGTCATCATAAAAAAAATAAGTTTTAGTAGTGAGGCTATACATATATGCATGATAGAAACCAGAGGAAAACTTGGGCAAAATTGGTATTTTGAATGATGAAGAGAAATTAGAAAGTTTTTGCTTAAAACCTCTAACACAACCCATAACATGTACCAGTTGAGGAACCATGTGGAAAACTATATTAGGTAAGAGATTTAAATAAGGATTGGTGAATAAAAAAAATCTCACGTGATACTTGAAAAGAGGATTATATAATGTAGGAAGCCCATGGTCGTACCTAGACTTAATTGTTATATATATATATATATATGTCTTCTCAGGGATAGTTTTACATGTTGTTACCATAGTCTGGTTAAGTAGTCATTAAAATAAACATGTTGAAGAGAAACATTCTTAATATCCATGCATATTAATGAGTTAGATGAATTTAAGATGCAAGCACATGTGTGTGCAGTAATAAGACTTGTAACAATGTTGTATTATCAAATGGTATAGTATAGTTGCGTAGTAATGAGTCATACGAATCTTCCATGTAAGCACTTCCTCATGAATTCCGGTATTGATAGTCTCTTACATGTTGAAAGAAAGAAAAGTAATTTCTCAACAATCATAAAGATGTTGGTTACCCCAATGCCTATTAAAGGGGAGTATGTTCTGTAGAAGGAAAGAGCGTGATTGACCTAATGATTATATTGGTAAGTAATGTGGAATTGTTGTTGTGTTGTGATAGATTGTATGTTTTGTTGCTTAGATGATGGGCATAGTTGTGTTGAGCAAGGATTGTTGGCTTGTGACTTGTAGAATCAATGTTATGCTGCTATCAATGCCTACAAATATGCATAGCATGTAAGAATTTGGTTCTTCCTCCATGAAGGGGATTTCAATTCCTTATTGAATTTATATTTTGTTAGGAGACATTCTTATGTTTTTATCTGCTAATAGTAAATAGCAAAGGTATGCATGACTATGTTAAGAGTCAGGCTAGACAAGCAAAATTGAAGGTTATAGTAGAAGTAAATAGGAAAGGTATGCATGAATATGTTAAGAGTCAGGCTAGACAAGAAAAAATGAAGGTTATAGTAGAAGACTTTATAACTGTACAAATTGTGGTTCCGATTAATCCTTTGCTTAATGCATCCACTTACAATGTGATGGTTAGAAGAAAGTATGATTAAGGGGAAACTTAACTTTAACAAATTTTGAGGAGATATGCATCTTTTGATGAATATGCATAATGGACCCTATAAGTATCCTTGAGTACAAACCATGGTAATTGATGAAGTGGCACAAATGGTATAGACCACAGGGTCAGCTAAATGGTATCCAAGAATCTATTTAAAACATATTGATATCATATAAATAAAATACTTAATTGGTATCAATCAATTTCAAGAAGTCCTCTTATTGGATTGCATTGATAAGATGTATGGACAACATAAGGAAATGTTGCGTAATTGAAACAAAAAGTCATAAGTAGATAACTCATCTTTTGGTAAATGGTGATTTAATATTAAGGATGAGCTAAGATGTAAATACCCTGAGATCATAAACACTTACAACCACAAGAAGTGTAGGATTGAAATTAGTAACAACTTTCATGCATAACTACACTGAATTATACATGGCCAACAGGTTGTTGGGTCATAAAAAGGGCAAACGTAAAACATACAAAGTGAATTAATAGAATCGCCCTTCTAGGTTGTTTTCTTTCTGCGTATAATAGAATCTCCTATATTATATAAATTTATTTATAGATATAGATATTGAGCAACTGTACATTCTCCCCCTTTTTTGTTTATGAGTATTATCATTACGACTATCATTCTTCCTAATTTTGGATATATGCAACTTTCATATAAATTATATATATATATATAATTTATTATTTATTTATGTATTTTATTATTATAATTTCAGTTATTTGATTTGATGTAGTTGTATGATTTTTACTACACGTAGTTATTACTATTTAATTCTTAAGTTCTATTTTAATTTATTTTACTTACATTATTTTTATAGTTTTATATTTATTATTATTACTAATTATTTATTTATTTATTTAAGCAGTCTAATCATCCCCTCAATTATCGATAATAAAGTAAAATAGGTCTAGATATCTCTCCTATCTTTAAACTATTTTACATTAATATTTTAAACTATTTTACAGTATATATATATATATATAATCTTAATAAACTAATTAAATAAAGTAATAAACAATCCTATAAATGTTCTTGATAGTATACTATTTTAATTAATAAATTAGATACAAATTAACCTAATTTTTAAAACAAGCCTTTATGATTATTAACATTCCGTTTACCTTAACAAATTAATTTATATACATATTAGTAAATAAATTAACAAATGGGAAGCTTAAGTCTTGAAACTTACCATTAAAATTATATATTTATTTGTATCCTAATAATATTAGTACTCATTTAATTCTATCCTAACAACAGATTACCTTTATTAATTTGACTAAGAATAGATATTATTAATAAATCATTTTATTTTATATTATTTTTATAATTTTAATAACATTCAGAATTTTTAGTTATTCTCTCATGTACTAATTGTAGCTAAGTTTACTTATTTTAGAGTAATTATATTATTAATAAGATTATTAAAATAAAAATAATATTTAATTTATTAATATAATGTTGACCTCGCCCTAGAGTCCAAAAGTCCAAAATAGCCGTTGTTGGAGTCTCTGCACACTATTTAACATGCTCGGCCAGATATGATTCTTCAACTTACAGTAGTTGGTTCGAGACGCATCGACAAAAATCTTTTTTCATGTGATTTTACACGAAGCTCTTCTTATAAATCTGATGAATATTAAACTTCAAAAACTATGAGTTAATATTTTGCTTTAGAACATTATTAACCTATACTTATTAAAAAGTCTATACAATGATATTAAAATATAATCTTTAAAACTTGAATATAATTTTAAAAATTTATATATTACACAAATGAAATTTTAAATTTATATATGAAAATTTTAAATCTAAAAATAATTGTTCAATACAGTGAATTTAAATAATTAAAATTATTTTTATAAACTTAAACGCCAGTTTTAAAACAGATTATATGCAAACAATTTTATATCCATCCAATTAAATTACCTCGTTTCTAAAAATAGAGTTCCATAACCCTGGTCTGCTGCAGCTATACTTCGTAGATAACAATAAGGTATTCACGTTAACCTGTAGTCAACACTGAAGTTCTGCACCGATCAGTTTTAAAATTCAATTAATTATTAACAACTTAACTCTATCTAATAGTAAACTTTGATACCTTTAAAATTAAATCGGCGCCGATAGTAACTACAATAGTCAACTGAAGATTATTTACAGTCAACTAAGAGAGAACTGAAGATTATTACAGTTATAGATCGTAATTAACTGTGAACTCCATCGAATAACGGATACGTTAAGTGATGCCGTTGGAATCCAAAGAGATTGAATGAAGTTAAAAGGTACAACCCATTGCCCACCATGCAATTAGAGATTGGATTTGAAGCTCAGCCCCACTATGCAATCCATTGCCCCTTATGCAATGAGAGATTGGATTGGCTGAGACATTGAAGCTCAGCCCCACTATGCAATCAGACGATACAATCCATTGCCATGAGTTGTAAGCGCCCTCCAATCGAGTTGTTGTTGTAGAGACATTAATGAGAGGCCGGATTTGAAGCTCAGCGCACTCAGTCCCACAGTCGGAGTCTTCAGAACAGGGCTCAATCGAACGCTTTATGGTGAAGCCATGATGAGCTTGGCTCTGAAGAATCCGAATGTGGCAGTAAGGACGCAGATCAAGCACTAACTGCATGGAGTATTGATGCCAACTTAATCCGAATGTGGCAGTAAGGACGCAGATCAAGCACTAACTGCATGGAGTTTTAAGCGCCCTACAATCAAGTTGTTGTTGTAGAGACATTAATGAGAGGTTGGATTTGAAGCTCAGCGCACTCAGTCCCACAGTCGGAGTCTTCATAGCAGAGCTCAATGGAACGCTTTACGGTGAAGCCATGATGAGCTTGGCTGTGAAGACGCAGATCAAGTACTAACTGCATGGAGTAATATTTTGATGATGCCAGCTTAACCTTCAATAGATTATCAAATTCGTAATTCACTGTGTTTGAAACCCAACAGCATTGATTTCCTTTTTATGCGGAGACAAATAATTTTTGAAAGCTTATTATGCCAAAACAATGGGCAGAATTGGATTTTTTATATGAGTTGTGTGTATTTTGCTTAAGACCGTAGAATTTGAACATTAAATCTAATTGAGAGTTGCAAGAAGAGTAGTTCTCCGGGCGACCTTTTAATTATTTATTATGAGTTAATGAAGGGATTTAATATTAATTATTATGAGTTGATAGAGTGATTTAATATTTAAGCGATTTAATCTTAATGTTGTTAATTTAATGCTGTTAAGTATAGTTTAACAATTTGTTTTTATAAATTTTAAAATTTGTTAAATCTTAAATAATGTTTTTGTTTTTAACATTGAGTTTATATAATGTTTTTATTTTCTTGATCAGAAGAATAGATAGCGTTGATTTATAAGGGAATATAACTTTACATTTATGAAGATGGTAGAATTGAAAATTGTATTTTTGATTTTAGAATCAGGATTACTTTTATAATAGAGTGTTGTATATTTTTTTTTTTGAATTGTGATGAGATAAGAAGTTAGATTATATGTAGTGAAAGTATTTCATTTTTATCATCTTAAGTGATAGGTTTGTGTTTGTGGATTTATTATTGGATGGAGGATATCTTATTGAATTTTCCATCCAATTGTGTATACTTTGAGTTTCATGTTATATATATATATATATCTCTTCATTCATTTGACAAGTGTTAAATTTGAATATCTTGGTTTTTCTTGGTTTTTTTTGGTTTGAAACATGGAGACTTCATATATGCATAAGTATAAAAAAAATTGAGGAAAAAAATGAATAATAGAAACTATATGTTGTTTTATTTTATTTTAAAATTGTATATTGAATTCTAAATTAGATATTGGAACAATATTATTTTGGATAAGTGTAATTAAAAATATCACAGTTTTTTAAAAATTATTTTTTGCTATATATTAAAATTTACAAGTTAAAATTTAAAAAATGAATCTTTTAATATAGTTAATGAAAAATATTTTTAACACATCATATAATCTTAACTATAATATTTTAGGACAATTTCTTATATTTAAGAGTAAATGAATGAATGAATAAATTTTCTTAATTCAGTCATAATATTTTAACTAAAAACAACATTTTTTTATTCTTAAAACTTTTGACTTATTTTTAATATAGTAATTAACAAAAAAACAATAAATTCATAAAATTGCAATGTTTATCAACTAGTCATATAATTAAATAGTTACACCAACTCCTTATTTATTTATAATGTATCATAAACATATATTTATTATTACTATTTTTTAATAAATATATATTTATTATTAGGGGTTTTTTTTGGTGGCCACTGGAACATAATTTTTATAATTTATTTTAAATCAATTACAAATATAAAATATAAAATCTATCTATTAAATAAAAGTTAATACAAATTTAAAATATAACACATTATTTAAATACTTAAAACCACTTTTATAAACTTAAAAGCAAATTTTGTTACAAATTATATGCAAAACAATTCATACCCATGAAAATAAATTACCTTAATTCCAAAACTTGAGTTCCATAATTCTTGTAACTTACCCGGTAACCTCACATGTAAGGGAGTTAGAATCTTTTACACAAATTAACCACAATTAATTATCCAAATCACAACTCCACATTCCTCATCAACTATTAGATATGATCTTAGAACATAAAGTATGTAAAATCAGGGAGTTAGAATTTTTTACACAAATTAACCACAAGTAAGTATCCAAATCACAACTGCACATTCATCATTAACCATTAGATGTGATGTTCTTAGAACATAAAGTAAATATCAATAGAGAATAGTAAGTAACATAACCATTGTCAACCACTATTGTAGTACAATAACATAAATTGTCTGATGAACCTTGCATCTATTTCCTGCTTTCCTTAACCATATTAATTAATCACATACTTGACATTATGATTATCACATCATAAAAAGAGTCATCATCATCAAGGATTCAATATCATCAACTAACACAATAAGCAATCACAACATTGAACACTTGAACACTGATATACCTTGGAAACCCCGTAGGGTGAAAACCAACAAATGTTTAATCTTATTATTAAACACTCGTGAGGGTTTTCACCGCTCACTCAATGGATTATAAGGGATTCCATCCCTTATCCATTGCTATAAAATATTACAATAAAATATCATTAAAGTGTCATAAAACTAGCTAAGGCTATTACATTTTTCATGAAACCCTTTACCTACATATCGCCACTTGCTACATCCTTATGGCGTGCTTGTTCTATCAATGTACGATCACGCAACTTGTACTCATCTGCATGGACCATTAATTCTTTACCTACCACAATGTTAAACATCACTTTTCTTCGGCACAAATTGCCATCGTTTCCTGTCATTGTTGTCGACAACAAGCTTTGGCAACAAGATTAGATACAATATTAATCAATCAATAATCAACCTATAAAAGTGATCTTTAACATCAACTTATGTGCATGAGCAAGCATGACATACTAATTAACTAGTACATATATTCAAGTAAATACTTGTTTTACTTCCACAATTTTTATTCATACTAATGCATATTTCTCTTTAAGAGATCTAACCCATTAGCACTACTAAAATGTATAACACAATCATTATACCTTCATACATGTAATAAACTATTGTTTCTATGCTTATGTACATGTGTTCCTTTCACATAGTTATTTTTCGAGAACTCAACATAGTTTCTCTAACATACAAATAACATATCTCTATATCACAATGACTATTCTTTGTGCATACCATAGCTTATCATAATAGCCCTTCCTTAATGTGTGCAACACATATTCCCTTCTCTATAATACTACCATCATTTCATGTAACAAATTACATACTTCTTCCTTAAAGGAAGTCATTATAACCTCATTTCTCTATCTTCCTATATGTAAGTTTCTCATGCTTCCGTTTTCAAGAAATTATTATAGATACCCATATTTATGCTTAAAAATCATGAAACAATAACAATGTTAACTTAATCCCTTATGCACCAAAATCAAGAAATCGATCCAACTCACCTAGCAAGACAATCTTTTCAAGAGATTAATATTTTCAAGAAAGTTAACATCGATATTATTTTCAGAGATTCATCATAATACTTTCCCTACATACACACCAAATCATATTTCCAATGTCACGACAGCTACCCTTATGTGCATGCAACATGTGTTTTTCCGAACACAATTACTTTTACTTCAAAGCACATAATCTCTTCATGAAACAAGTATGGATTCTTGTTCTTGCATGAACACTATTCATATGTGTCTTTTAAGGAAAGAATATTTTTCTTTATTTTCAAGAGATCTCTCATAAAGTCATTATTTTCATACATGAAGAATTCACTCTTTTTCTAAAACAAAACTATATTTATGTATATATAAAACATACGTTATCTTCAAGAAAGTTAGAATGATTATCTATGTGCCTAGAAGCATATCATTAGCTATTTCTATCATGCATGCAATGCATAACTATTTCACAAGAACTTCGAAATTAGCTAGTATCCCAATGAAATAAAGCATATATCCCTTTTCAATAAAATCCAACTTAACTTCTATTTATTTTATATGCATTCTCTTTTCAATTAATGCAATAACTATTGTTTGAATATGTGTTCTCATGGAGAAATCCTTATCAACGACTTATGTTTTCATGTGTTGATGAATGTCATATTCCTCTTCTTTATAGTATGAAGATGTATTTGTTTATGTTCTTTTAAAAATGCAATTTAACACATCACATAAGTAAAAGGTCTTAGAAGGGTCCTTTGTGACACTTGGACGAGGATCACTAGGCACTATGTATTCCAACGACATTACGACTTCTTGTCTGTAAACCAATCGAAAGGGTGTTTTTCCACTCTAGCATGTGTTAACATTGCCTAACATCCCTTGTCACTCCCTCCTTAACACACCTACAATAAAATATATAATTTAATATGTATATAACATGTTATTATATGGTCCTTATAAAATAAGGATCTCAAATTGATTAAAT
>APFE031523072.1:0-21192 GCA_000404065.3 Pinus taeda | reverse complement strand
CATCTCTTGCAGCCCCTCCCCCTCCTCCTCCTCCTCCACCACCATCCCCTCCTCCACCCCTCCCTTCTCCTCCACAACCTTCTTAGCCTCCACCTCCCCCACCTTCTCCTCTACCACTCCTCCTTCTCCACCGCTGCTTCCTCCCCCTCCTCCTCCTTCGCCACCTGTTACTCCTCCATCTATGCCACCTCGTCCTCATCCTCGTCCTCATCCTCCATCTCCACCTCCATCTCCTCCTCCTCCACCTCTTCCTTCTATTCCACCTCCACCTCCACCTCCTCTTCCGTCACCATGACCACCTCCTCTGCCTATGCCTCCACCGCCACTCCGAGAACCACCTCCTCCTACTCCTCCACTACCACCACTACCTCCTCCTCCATCGCCACTTCCTTCTGCACCTCCACCTCTGCCCCCTCCTCCTCCACCTGCTTCATCACCGGTGCCTCCACCTCCTCAGCCACCTCGATCTCTCCTCCTCCTCCTCCACCTACTCCGCAAGTACACCTCCTTCTCCTATAACTCCACCTCCTCCTCCCACTCTTCCTCCCCATCCCCTCCTAAATAAACATAAAAAAAATATCATTTCATTCTCTTTACTTATAATATCAATTGATTTTCACATTTATTTACAATAATAATTTTGATGTCAATATATACATAATATTCTAACAAATAATATATATATATAATATATATATAATTGTAATATAAATAATTAATTATGAAAAAAACAATTTAATTAATACAATTTTATACTCAATATTTATTCTTAATAAACATAACTATTTTTAAAATCAACTTATAAAATTATATAAATCCTTTAAAAAAATAATATAAACAAAATGCACAATTACCATAGACAAATTCTGCAAACCCCAAATATAAATAACCTACAGCACAATGAAACTTCAAAATACATCCATTAGTCATAACGATAAGCCTAAATACAATGGAATACCTTCACGCATATTCTATGGATTAATGTGGTCTCAAATGGAATAACAAATATCTTCTTGTCATTGGACCAAATAAAATTAAAGTGGCCGAAACACAATATTACCAAAACAACACTATGCCTTCATAACCTTAGCCGCTAAGATGTATGCCTTCATAACCTAACACTTGTGTATCACTAGTAAAACTAACACATAAAGAAAGGTTGTAGAACCTATAACATCAAATAAGTTTCATAAAACTAAGTTAAAATAGGCTTCATTACTAGTAATAAATGCATAAAATACTCTCATATAAAAGTAACAAAAATAAATTATTAAAATTAAATTCGAAGAATATTCTTCTCAAAGAAAATTTTGATTGAAGTGGTCATCATTTAACCATTGCTTTTTCCAATGAGTCTGAAAAGACCAGGAGTCCTCTACTCAAGTGGAGGAATTGCGTTTTTCAATGAAGGGAAACTCTAGTAGCCTGAAAAAGCCAGGATGAAAATTTCGTCTAGTTTTGATTGTCATGTTGGTTTCTCATTGAGGGTCTCTTAGGTATGCACATCCTTTCCCTTATCATAGGATGGTGTCTTAAAGGAATTCATGAAGAATTTATATGTAAAAATAGTGGCATGGTGACAATGAAGATTCTAGTTGTGTACACAAAGCTTTCACTTTCTTCCTGTGGAACTGCACTGCAAAAATTGTCTTTCTTTTTTAGAAAATGTCCTCACTATAGTTCTACAAGTTGGCTAAACTTACCTCAATTGGATGCTTTCTCGAAGTAGTAACTCAACAATCGACCTACTAATATTAATGTAGAACATTTGAATACACTTATTTGGTGGAACTTGGAAAAGAATGAGAAAATAGGTAATTAGATACCATAATTAGTTATCCAAACTTGAGGTCGCTTGATATCTGAGACTGATAACTGGAGAGTACTCAAAGATTAGTCCAAACTGCCAATGAAAGACTCATTTTCTAAAATACCCCATGTAAAATTGTCGTTAGGTAATATCTTAAATAGAAAATGTGAATACCGTAAAATTTTCAAGATATTATTTTAAGACTTCTTTCAATAGTGAAAAAGACACAAAACATATACTACAGTGAAATGTCCATTATGGAGCCTCCTTCTTACGTCTTGGCTCTAGTTTCTTCCATATCCTTGCATCAATTCGAACTAAACAAATAATTGTTAAAATAGCCTTCGAGACAAATGAGAGGTGGTATACTGCAACTTTAAGATTTTGAATTTAAATTTAAAACTCAAAAAACTATCCCATCGCATTTGATAATTAAACTACCTTATCAAAGCACCATATCACTTAATCAACCATTTTAAAACTATAGTGGTGATCCTAACAAATATTACTTCAGAATAAGGGTTTGACAGAAAATGGATGACCAAAATATGGGAGGAAGAGGATACTGGAAAAGTGGCAAGATTATCAATATCATACATGCATACATCCGGATAACATAATTTTAAGGACTCTTCATCCTGGTGGATAATTCTCATCGTTCTCCCACTGGTCATCGTTAAATAATGGATACATTGAAATGATATATTTTGGAATCAATTCAAGAAAAACTATGACCTCAATAACTCTATCCAATAGGAACTCTAACCCATACTAACTATAACCAATGAAAACTATTACCACAGTTACTCTAGACGATAGGAAATCTAATCAATGAATCAATATGATGATTATAGGTCATTGGTCATAATAGTTATCTAGTCAATAAATGTCTTATAACTATGACTAATAAACAATGATTATAGTTATTGTGAGTCAATGTTCCTAGCTAACAAAGGAATTATTCCCTAGAACTATGACTGAAAAAAAGCTCTTAGTTTAATTTCATAGTCAAGGCTCCCACATCATAATTCTTGTGGTCACGATTCTTGTAAAATGAATTAAAAGTTCCTAATTTAGAAGGGAACGATGAACAAAAAAGGAATGATTCCTAAGGTCACAGTTCATGAGGGTCAAACTTCTCGAGGTCATAGTTATTATGTGCCATAGCTCGTAAGGGTTAAAGTTCTCAAGTTCATAGTTCTTGTATGTCATAGTTACTATGGTGATATTTATCATGGGTCGTATTTTCCATTGGTTAGAGATTCCAATGATAAGAAAGCTGATAAAATTTCTTCAATTGGAGTCGATCAAGTTCTTATTTGAAAATGAGAGACAGAGGAAAATATAAATATAGGGAGAGAGAGAGAGAGAGAGACTAGAAATTGTGTAAATATAAATAGAGAGATAGACAATGTTTGGAATAAATTAGTCATAGTGGTATAAATTAAAATTACATCCATACAATTCTGTTCCATCAAATTCTACAATACTAGGGTTTTCAAATTCCATAAAAGTAGGGTTTTCAAATTGCACAAAATTAAGGTCTTCAAATTTCACTTCAATATACATTGAGAAACATTGCCAATCTGTTAAGCAAGGTAAATATGGGTTGTTTACTTACATTGCCTAATTATGCACTCAGATTTGAAATCACTATATTGGAGTTTTCACACTCCACATTGATATGGTTTTGAAATTCCACAAAGCTAGGGTTGTCATAATGCATAAAGTTAAGGTTTTCAAATCGCCTAATGATATCTCCTAATAATGCATACACTTTTGAACCATGCTAAGAAGGTAGCCTAGTTTGGGTCTTACAGAACCTAGACAACTAGGACCATGTGTGAATTCATAAGGACATGCACATGTTCTTGTGGGCATGTTTTCGCCCCATTTTCACTTCTGGGGTCATCATTCTTGTGCAAGTTCCCTTAGTTGATTCTCACTAGTTTTTTCAATTATGTTAGGTGTTTTCTCATTAGTCTACATAGTTTATTTCTTTTTCCACATATGAAGTCATTACCACACATATTTGATTCCACAATCATTTGCCACATGCTTATTTAGGATATACAAGTAGAGTGCTAAGTTATTTCATCATTTCTATTCCCTAATTACAAAAGCCTCCATCATGTTCTCGATGATTTCTTACACTTGTTTGAGAAACATTCACATATTTAACTTTATGTATCCATTTATTACTCTTTTATGTTCACATCATCATTCTAGATTGATCATGGTTTTGAGTGCTACAATAGGTTGTCATCATTCATTTATTAAAACCCCAATTTATTTATACTTATTTTTCTATCTTCTCATAGGTTTTGTATTCTTTGAGGGGTAAGTTTCTTCCAATTTTGACTTCATTCATATGTAATTTAGGGAATTGTGATACTATTTCTCATCTATAATTTCTCTTCATTCATAATCAATTATTATACTGTTCATTATCTATCTTAATTCTTTGCGAGTGGAAGAAGTACATGAATGAGCTTGTAGGGTCTTTTTTATCAATGGGTCTGAGTTTGGAAAATTTGGGAATGAAATCTTCTAGAGACATTTTGAGGCATTAAACACTTTTTTTTGGGTAAAAAAAACTATCTCTTGTGCGAGACCATCCAGTAGTAGAAGTTTATATGCAAAATTTATGCCTCTTACAAGTTGACCTACCATACTGACTACCATGGTGCAAGTCGATGTCACATTAATCCTTGTTACTCATGCATATTGTGCTAGCCATGTATGGAATTTCAAAAAGACTTTAGAATGTCCAAAATTGTAACTCTAATTGAGGGCTAAGGGATTCAATCCTTTCACATAGTTAGATATTAGTTTACATTACATTCTAGGCCACTAGGAGGGGTAGGGATTCCATTTCATGCTATTATATTTTCTTCCATTTTTGAGCAAAGGAATTAGGAGTGGGATGTTAGAGAGAAAATAAAGGGGATTAAGATTTTGTAGAAACTTTACAAGGCATAGGTCTTAGGAAAATCTATAGAGACTATTTCTTTCTTTGTATCTACACATTTTTCCATGTTAGAGAGTAGAGATCAAAGAAACCTCACCTTCTAGCTAGGTTTCTCCCGTAACGGTTTCCCAAAGAAAAAATTGTGCCTAATTTGGTTAGTGTATGTATGTATTTTCAGTTTATATTGCATGCATTTCAACTAATTTATATTTATGCATACAAACAAACAATAAATAATACGAGATCTAAAACAAATTAAAATTCACATTAAAAATTTCAATATTTTATCATATCTATTATGATGAATTGTTCCAATGGAATAACCGTGAAAGTTTACTGATCATCTTCACATCTTGCATGAACCACTAGTGCCTTCTTTACTACCATATGTTACCATGACCAATTTAACATATTATCTGATTGTATGTTACTTTATATTTGAGGTTATCTTCTTAATGTCCATGGTTAGGCTTTTATTTCCATTATTCCCATCTTCAAACTGCAACATCCTCAAAGAAAGACAATCCAATAACCATTAATTAGGAGTAAGGCTGAACAATTATCTTGAATTCATTTTGTATTTGAACCCATCATTCATATCAACTGGAATTGCGTTTTCAAACTATGCCATGATCACTAGGTTGTTACTTTCATTAATAGTATAAAAATATTTTATTACGAGGAGTATAAAAGACAATCAATACATAAAATATTTATAAAAAAAAATTCCCCACACATTACAACTATTTATTGGTCACATCTATATTCCATTGCCCTTGTAACACTAAATAAAGGTTCCAAATTCCTTTATCCTCCCTTAGTTGACTCTATAAACCTCATTATATCTAAAATCTAATAATAAACCTTTATATTCACAGTAAAGTTACTCATATTCATGAAGTCATATAACTTCAATTTAATTTTATTTTTTGAATGGTTATGCACATTTATCAATTACCAAATTATCCTCATTATAACTTAGTCCACAATAGTACAATTATTATTTATACAAAAATACAAATCGCAGTAAAAATAAATGTAAAAGTATTTCCCAAAAATTTCATATGAAAATATTAACTTCTTATATATTAATTTCTTACATGTTCTACTTTTTTGAACTTGTTATAGAATATTTGAATTCATAAAACTTGTGGAATGTGCATTTCTCTAACTTTAAAATGTTGTTTTTAAACCATTTCACTAAATCATATCCTTAACAAATATCATATAAAGACATTAAAAATTAAATAAAAATAGAAATAAAATAAATCTCATACAAAAATATATTAGTTATAAGTAATTTTGTTTCCTCATTTAATTTTGTTTCAATATTTTATTTAATCACTATATATGTAGGAGTTAGATGTTAGATGTTAGATGTTAGACATATTCAATTTTCTTATATAGTAAGTTTGTTTTTATTAATAAAATTATGAACATTTTTTTAGATAAACCATATAAAGCATCGAGGGGGATAAAATCTCTTGAGGTGTAAACATTTTTTTACTGCAAAACTTGAGTAAAGGTTCTCACCTCAAGATATTTGATCCATCTTGGCCCTTTATAGATCCAAGGTTAAGATGGATCAAGGCTAATTATATAATATCTAAATTTGTATCTATGTGTCTCTTTCTTATTCTCTCTCTTTATCTCACCCCAAAAATATAAACACTCTCTCTCCATATCTATCTATCTCTCTCTCACTCCCTCTTCCCCTTCTCCACCCCCTCTTTCCTCCCTCTCTTCCCCCCCCAACTCTCCTCTCTCCCTGACTCTCTCCTCATCCCTCCCTTATCACTCCCTCTCCCTCTCTCCACATTTCTCCCTCTATTCCTTTCTTCTTTCCTCCCTCTCTCTCCCTCTCTAACTCTCCATCTCTGTATTGAGTCCTATCTCTCTCCCTTTCTCTCTCACCCACCCTCCCCCTTCCCCTCCCATCACCCTCTCCCTCTCTCTTGCCTCTAAATTTGTCACTATCTCCCTCCCTCTCTCCTTCTCTCTCTCCCCCCCCACCTATGTGTCTCCCTATCTCACTCTTCTCCTTCTCTCCCTATATCTCTCCTCTCATATTCTTTCTCTTCTCTCCTCTCCTCTCTCCCTCACTCTCTCTCAACCTTTATTTCTCTATGTATTTGTTCCTTCCTCCCACTCTCTCCCCCTCCAATTCCGTAAATATGTCTCTCACTCTTTCCGTATCTCTCCCCTCATCTCTCTCTTTCTTCCTCTCTCTCCCGTCATTTATAATTGTTGATAATTAAATAAAAAAATTGGAATACATATTCCGAAATAGCTATGCATATTGGCATAACTATTAAATAATGACATTAAAATTATGAAGCCATTAATTCCAGAAATAAACACATCTATTGAATAATTATTATAATAATTATTTTTAATAAAGTTATAATTGAGTTATTTATAATTTTTTTAAATTTTAGCAAACTCAAGATATTATTGATGTTAGTAATTATTTTGATTTACTTATTATGGATATAAAACTTATAAGGACTTAAGTTTAAAATAAGTTATAGGTTAGTTTAGTTTAGATTCTTATTATGAATTTATGCTTACTGACCAACTATTTCATTTATATTCGTCTCCGCTTTCATAAATAGTAAAAAGAAGTAAAATGTATAAGCTAAAATATATATACATTTAAAATAATATGGAAAAATATTCTTAACCACACAGATTTACTCTCACTTTGCCATGGGTATTCGTACTCTATAGATAGGTCTTTTTACAATACCATGGGCCAATATCATGGCTTATCAATTCTCCATACCCAAAGAAACATCATTCACTTCATATATAACTTGGTCATATTCCATTTAAAAAAATAATAATCAATTTAGTTAAAATGGAAAAATGACACAACTACTTTCAAGATAAATCTCAATCTTTAATTTGTGTATACTACTATAAATATTCTAAAATATTTAGCACAGGTTAAATATTCTACTATCCACTTAATAATTATTGATAACTAAATTAAAATGCAAGAAACTCAATTCCAAAATAAGCACACATATCCACAATTTATTCAATTTTTTTAGCTATAAACGAGTACTTTAATAATAATATAAATTAAAATAATAATAAATTTTCAAAATGAATAAATACCATAATAATAAATTTTAAGCATCAATATATTTATAGAATGGAAAATCATATTTAATATAAATAATAGTTACATAAAAATTCCTATATAATAATAATAGTTAATATTTATTTATATTGAATCAACATTAAAATTTTAATTTTATAAAACCAAAATTATTATAAGTATAAATTTTAAAATTGCAAATACACATTCAATTTATTAGGAAAAATAAAACTAATTTAAATTAAAAATTATTTTTAAACTAATAATATAATATTATATTAAATTTTTTTGTTATATAATACTTTTTTTATTCTTTTACAATAAAAATGTCTAAAAGATAAACCATAATATTTATATAACATTATAAATAAAACAAAATTCTCAACCTTCTTAATAAAAATGCAAATTAAAATTTTAAATATATTAAAATTTATATAACTTTTAAAATTTAAACAATATTTCAAAAATAATTTTCATTTAAATTAAATATAATATAATAATTTTCATTTAAATTTAAACGAAACGTTGGGAGATGACCATATTTTATGTTTCTCGATGAGCATTTGTCAGAGATGTCCTTGATTTCTATCAACTATCTAAGTGACTCTGGACTCTACAGTGGATAGAGTCTGCCTGCTACCTTCTTGTTCCGGTACCACGTGAAAGTTACGGGCAAGGTTTCCGGCGGTGAAAGTTTCAGACCACAAATAATTTCTGACATTAGTCTATGTAAACGGAGGCCGAGAGGTGGGCCTGATCGAACCTACAATCGAGAAGATAAGGGTTGCCCGGATATATATACTTTCCATGTCTTTTTTGGTTTCTGCCTTTTAAACGTTTCCATCGACTCCCAATTTTCATAATTTCCATAATATATCACGCCCGATTTCCATAATATATAACGCCATTATCAGAGTGTCATTATTAGAGTGATAGATTGTTTTTTTTAATATAACAAACTCCACGATCACGTACGTTTTTGTTGTACACTCACCCATAAATACTGGAGTGTAATAAACTTCATGATCAGGTTTCTGTTGTACACGCGCCCATACATACTGGAGTGTAATATGCTGTTTTTGTTAGATAATATAACGAAGGTGAACCGTACCGTACATTGACAGAGTGTAATATATCGCTTTCTTGTCAGATTTTATCCCCGGCATAAATCCGTTTGAAGGTTCTATAAACACTAGGCATAAATTATAACAAACTTGACATATAACGAACGCGAACGAACCGGGCATCGTCAGAGAAGAATATACCGTTTCTTGTCAGAGTTTATAACAAACTATAAGCGGCATAAATTAGTTTGAAGATTCAATGAACATTAAACGAACCTCACATTGTCAGAGAAGAATATACCGTTTCTGGTCAGAGTTTATAACACTACTTGGCATAAATTCGTTTGAATGTTAAATGAACATTAATTGGCATAAATTTGTTTGAATGTTGGATGAACTCAAGCACCGATTAGTCTTATTAATTGTAAGTGTCACACGCACCAACTAATTATTTATCTACTTTTAATCCTTTGACTTGTTATAATATAATGGACCAAAGATGTTGGTATAACTTGTTGTATAAATTTTTTGACTTATTACAATACTGGTAAGGCTTCTCGCGTGATGTAAATCCTTTGACATGTCACAACTATTCATGTGCACACTAAATTCTTCTATGTGATTCGTCTTTCGTAAGTGACAAGTTTGACAAGCTTTCCGATAAGGCAATCTTCACGTATTACACGTATTACAGGTACAGGTACGGTTGTTTAATATTTCAATTTTTTTTTTTAAACCAGGGAGACCAGTCCCCAAGGCTTTGGAAGGAGGCTAAGCAATAAAGAATATGACTATGATGGTAGGGAATATAATGTTTGAAATGAATTTTTATTATTTATGAGTTTTAGCATGTGATGTTGATATAGTGTTGTTGGAGATTATTTATGGAACTTTTTTATAAGACACCAATTATATTAGCTTTTTAAGGCCAGTTGCAGGTATTTAAATTTGAAAATTGTTTTCTTATTTTTTACAATTGCTTCACATTCTTCTTGAAAGTGCAAAAAAGCAAAAATAGTCATCTAAATGTTAAATTTAGCAAATATTAATTACATTATTGAAATTTAAAAGAAACAAAAAGACAAGAGCAATATTTAGAAAGAAGAAAATAATTTATATTCTTGAATATATATATAAGCTCTAAACCCAATCCTTTTCTTGAATATAAGAAGTATTAATTAGATTTTTGAAACACAAAAACTTAACACCTAAATTTAGAAAGGATAATTCTAATTGCAATTTGGAATGTTCCAAAAAGTAAAATTTAAAAGAAATTAAATTTAAAAAAGCTAAAATGATTCTGAAAAAAAAAAAATGTTAAAAAATTGTTGGTAAAATAAGAAAATACGTGAATTTCTTTCATGAAAGTGCATAGAAAATGCACAAAGTTAATGTGTAAATTTAAGAGTTGAATCTCTATATAGCGGCCCAAGCCATGAACGTTCTCTGAAACATTATCTACACAACATCTCAATGACATCTCCAATAATGAGAATGAATTTACATAATTATGAATAAGCAAATAGAATTAGTATTTTTTTGTGATATAGTAAAATTGTTAAAATAAAGTTTAAAGATAGTTTGTTTAATAGCAAAAATCCCTATTAAAATTCCTATGGATTAATAGTATTATTCTTTAATAAACCAAAAAAGTCATATGGGTTAGTAGTATTTTTAATTAATAGTAAAAAGTAATTAATTTATATATTTTTTTAAATAATCTTAGATTAGAAAACTTTGAATGCAACATTATACAAATAAATTATTTATCTCAAATTTATGGACAAATTTTTTCAATATTTTTAAGAGTTGCAAAACATTAGACATTTAAAAAACCCTATATACTAAATCTTGGAGGGCTATCTTTGAAATCACTAATTATAATAAACTTATTATTAGATATTCCTCTTCATTGCACTATATATTAATTATTTCTCTTCCCTTTCACCACTATGACAACTATAATATCTAATATGTGTCCCTTAAACAAAAGCCATTATGAATGCCAAAAAATTGAAATGTCCCATAACCCATTTAACCCCTAATTTAGGGTGATCACAAGTACTCTTAGAGAATTACAAAGCCTTCCACAATGCCGCCTCTTACCGCTATTACCATTAAAAAAATGACATTGATTACTTTATAATCCTTAACATAGTAACTCTAAAATTAGGTAAACTATAGTGCACTATGATCTTTAACACAATGATTTCTAGAAACTATGCACCCTCGTACAATGCCATGATAAAGACATTGTAACTCTAAAAGTCATAGTACACATCAACTTTAATACTTAGCATATTAACTATAACTTATATATACTTAAAGTGGCTTGACATAGTGAAGATAAAGGTGAATCAAGTGTAGTTCCTTCAAATTAAATTCCATGAAAAGGGAATATAAAAAATGTTGTATTATGCACATGAGATTTTGACTATTGACATTGATCGAAAAAGCATTTTATGGATTCAATATATGGTAATGATATTGATGAGTAGTCATAATTATCCCATTATATGATATGATAACGGCCTATATTTTCTAGATAACTTGAGGCCTTAATGTTTGTGTGTCAAGCCCATTTTAGCTATTATGCTTACGATTTCACAACATTAATTTTATGTATATTAGATTTTATAAAACAATATGATATTTTCCACTTTATCGATGCACTAAAATTAATAAAGTATAGATATGTTTTTCCAAATTTAATTATATGTATTGCAATGTTGATTGGATTCTACAAAAACACCAAAACTGATGACTTCCACAAGGTACACATTGTGATTATCATTACTTTTTCCCTATTTCTGAGTAGAAATCTGAATTCTCCTAGGAGGTAGTATAGATAAGTTCCAATTGTTGCTTCAGTGTATGTAGAAAGATCTGCCGGATTCACTAAAGTAAATTTTTTGAGGATTTTTCTTATATTATTTTTTAGCATTCAATTTTTAAGTGTATGTCTCAATTTTCAATTGCAAAAAGTATTTTTGTCTTGCATAAAAAGATGATTAGAGAAGTGGAAGATATAAACTAAGAACAATAGCCCAAAAGAGAAATTACCTCATTCGAAAGAGAATAAACTAAGAAAGAGATAATATAATTAATGTTATTCTTATTATGATGAGGAGATAATGGAGACATGTATTGATATCGCTACTATCATAAAAATGGTAAGGGTTACTTCTATAAAATCCTTCTTTAAATTTGGAGTAAACATATTGTGCTACATAATTTGTTAGCATGTATTAAATGATAGAAGTGATTGTATGAAGTAGAATCATTACCTGATGCAACAACATCCAAAAAAAATCTTTGAAGAAATTTCAATACACTAGCCATAGATGTTATAGGTACTTTAATTTTCCTAGCTCAAACAACATGGCTCTAGTGAGAAAATTGTCACTTAAGTTAAGCTATAAAAGATTCAGAATATTTCTTAAGAATGATGGAATTGCAGCATTGAGGAAATTGGAGAAAATATTTAAGACTTGCAACTCTAGTAGTTGGTTGAAGGTGGCATGGATCGAACCGTTCAAGTTATTTCTCGAGTGATCTAGATGCTTATCGCTTGAAATCTCAGAGACAATGTCTAAGAGTAAGAGTCATCCATGGCTACGATTGTGTGATAAACTCAAATTATGGAGGTTAACTCTTCTTCTCAATTGCACAAGACTACTACTTGAATCATTCATGTAATTTCAGATATGTGTTGATTTTTAATTAGAGTGAGGTAAGCCATGATGACAGTCTACTATTTGTTGGGATGAACAGTCTCTTCCCAACCCAACTTGATAGCGAGAAATGTTTGGTGTAGTGATTGTCCAACTCCTCATAGAGACATCTTAAGTTACTTATTGTTTCCAAATTTTCATTAAGCAGTTACCAAAAATATTATTTTTAGATTTCCATTAATAATTTTGTCTCCAACATTGTGATTTCCATGAGAAAACATCCAACCTAACATGCAAGAGTTTACTTGAGTTAAAATATTCACTTCTTGGAGATAAGTTTTCAATGTGTTAATTTGAAACACATTTGAAATAGTTAGTCATATAATATTCGTATAAAACTAATAGACACTAATATAAAATATCTCATTATATACTTTTCTAAATTAATTTATAATCTAATATTATTTTCTCCAAATATTGACTAAGATATGATCAAAACAGATTTGAGGTTAGTTGACCACTAAGGAGATCAGGTGGGGAAAATCAATTGCCAGCAAGGTATAGGGATCATGGTCTTATAATTAGTATGTTAAATGTTGTTGAACACTCTAATTATAAATAAGAAAGTCAATATGATGAGTGGAGAATATCCATGGAAGAGGAATATGAGTCAATACTTAAGAACAAAATTTGGGATTTAGTTGAACTACTTGAAGGCAAACAATGGTACTATAGACAAATGTAAACCTAGGTTGGTGGCAAAGGGTTATTCACAGAAGGAAGGCATAGATTATGAGGAAACCTTCACCCATGTAGCTAAATTAAACACAATTATAATGGTAATTGATTTAGCTGCTATAAATCATTGGATGATACACAAACTAGATGTGAAACATGTTTTCTTAAATGGTGAATTGAAAGAAGAAGTGTATTTAATCAAACCTGAGGGGTTTGTGAAACAATGGAGGAACATTTAGCCTGTAGATTGAGAAAAACATTATATTCTTTATAACAGGAACCGAGGTCATGGTATGATAAAATTGTTTCATTTTTCCTGCACCATAGTTATAAGAAGAGAAAGAATGACTCTACTATGTATATTGTGTTTGATGAAAATGGGGCAAATTGTTTTGATTTCTTTATATGTAGATGATATTATTCTTATAGAAAATGGATATGATCTCATTAAAGAAATCAAAATTTAGATGTTAGAGGATTTTGATATGGCAAATCTTGGAGAGTTACACTATTATTTGTGTCTTGAAGTCTGGAGGGACTCTGGATAGACTCTTTTGTCTCGAGGAAATTATGTGAGGAGCTTATTGAAAAAGTTCAACATGTATCAGTGAAAAGCTTCCTTAGCGTTGTTACAATAAAATCTTAAACTCTATAATGATGATTGTTCTAAGCAGGTGGATTCAACACTATAGAGACGACTAGTTGGGAGTTTGATTTATCTAATTACAACTAGACCTGATTTAGCTTTTGCAGTCATCTATTTGGCGCAATCTATGTCAAAGCCTCTTGAGAGTCATTGGGTGGAAGTGAATGGTGTCTTAGGGTATATTCAAGGAACCTTGGACTTTGTTATTAAATATACTGATTCATTTGATGTTAGATTGATAGGTTTTTTAGTTTCAGATTGGGTTGGAAATCTGAATGATAGACGATCCATAACATGTTATGCATTCAACATTGGGTCTAGGGCCATTTCATTGAGCAACAAGAAGAAGAACAATGTAACCTTGTCTTTAGAAGAAGCAGAGTATCAAGCAGTGTGTGCAACACTGTTTAAGGAAGTTTGGTTGAGGAGACTTCTTCATGATGTCGGAGGAGAAAAAAAGGATCCTATAGTTATCAAATGTGACAATCAAATCTCAAGACAACTTGCAAACAATCGAGTGTTTCATAAAAACTCAAAGCATAGTGATACATAGTTTCACTTTGTTAGAGAGAATATTTAGTCAAAACAAATTTATATTGAATATTGTAATACTTTTTTCCAAAGGAAAAAACAGTAACTTTTTATTAAAAAAATAATGAAAAGTTACACTAGCATAAGCTCTGAAACATTCTGTAGGCTGTGACAAGGGCTCTAGTGCATATGCACCCACCGCATCGTTAGGAGACTAACGTGCACAAAGAAAAAGAAAAGGAGAAAGAGAGGAGAGAGGAAGAAAGGGGCAAAAAACTGAATTCCGGCAGAGAGTCACACTTCAAGTTTTTCTCCCCTTTTTCTTTTCGACCTTACGCCACTCTCCTTGAGTGGGCTCGATCGAAGCAATGACTATCTGTGTTTCTGTATTCTGTGGGCCAGTTTCTTTGTCTGAGTCTGAAGTATTAGAGTGGTGCTGTCGTTTGATGCCTCCCATGCTTGGATCCACTCTTGTCATTTCTGTCTTGTTTTTCGGTGTGGTTCCCTTCTTATTCTCCATTTCTTGAGATACCTCAGTCTTCTCTGCAGGGGCCTCTTCCACCTATGCTTCTGATTCTTCTTCCTCTGAGTCTGGGGGTGAGAATTTCCATCCTTTCTTCTGCTTCCCTTTCTGCTTCTTTTTACTGTTTACTTTCTTGTCTTCTGGACATGAAGTTTGCAGGTGTCCTATCTGCCTACAGAGCCTGCATCTGAAAGCGGTGTTTTCATAATCTAGTACTTGCAACCAGTTTTGTTGTTTTTAGATCAGCCTTATGTTGTCTGGCAGCCCTTTACTTAAATCTACTTCCACACAAATACGTGCGAAAGTGTAGATCCTTTCATCAATCCTTTCCAGGTCCGTTTTGATATATTTCCCTAAGCTGTTCCCAATGCCTTCCAAGACTTGTTCATTCCAAAAGTGTAGAGGAAGATTGTATAGTCTGACCCAGACCGACATTTTGGTTAGAGTCATTTTGTTTGGGTCAAAATCTGGAAACCATGGGGTCATAAATAGTCCCGATGTTCCCCAAAACCATGGCCCTGTACTGATGACTGTGTCTCTGACTTCCTTGGATGTAAATTTCACTATGAAAAACCCCTTTGAACATAGATGAATATCACATTCCATGGTCCAGCTGGTGAAAATCCAATGGAAAAGATACAAAGGTTTAGGCCAGAAGCTGTTGAAGCGGCATATTAGAGCTTGCGTTTCGTAGGATTTTACGAAATCGTCAAGCCCTGAAGAATCTAAATTTAAGGCTGGGGTTTGCTCTGACTGATCTACTATGTATGGCCTGGGTATGTGTCCGCCTTGATCTGAAGAAGACCCTATGTCTCTGCTGCCCTCAAGAATGTTTTTGTAGGATAAACCTCCTTTGGGTTGGTGCTGGGATGTAGATTTTTTTCCCTTATCCCCCCCTAAGGAGCTTGGCTGTCCCTGAGGCAGAGCCTCTCCTCTCAATCTGAAGTTTAAGGTAATGATTGATACTGGCCCAATATCATAGCTATCCATCGATCTAAGATCCTGGAGAGACTGCCTGCCACTGACCAGATGTTGGATCTGAACTGGGTATCCCATTTCAGCCCAAATCTGTTGTTTCAGCTGCAAGGAGGTGCTTCCTGCATGAACCCATACTAAACGAGTTTTTCCTTGAGGGGGTTTAATCAGAATCTGAAAATAAGAATTTTTTACCTGCTCTGGCTGTAAGCAGACCTCCAGATCTGGCCCTATTTTTGTTTGTTTTTCCTTGAACTTGTCTGGATCTGCTAAAACCCTGCTTGATCTTTGATTGGTACCCTCAGTCTGTTTCCTGGGTCGCGCTGTGCTCGTATATAGGCTAGATCATGTATATCCAAGCCGAAACTATAATGTTTGGGCCCCTGCGTTGAAGGAAAGATCGAATCTGCTTCATGAAGCCCTCCCCTACCTTTTCTTCGTGCGGTTTGGCAGAGCCTGGCCTCTAAAAGCGACACGGCACGACAGCTTTTTTGTTCAAGAGCGCTGTTTAGGGCCTCGATCTTCCGCCAGAGATAGGCCTCTTCGTGTATCCACTTAAAAAAGTTTGACGCCGTTGAAACCCTCACCTCCCAGTCTTGTTGAGATCTTACATTTTGTTCCCAGTCCAGGATCGCGTGATTCCTTGTGACGGATAACCCCACAGCTGCATTTCCACGTTGATCTCGGTGTATTTGCAGCGTTTTCCTGCGGGAAGCATGCCATTTCTCTGAAAGGCGCATGCAAGAATGACCGCCTACCAAAAAAGATCGTCGTCGCCCCAATCCCTGGATTGGCTTCGGCCCCTAAGGTGGGCTTGGGACCCACTGCGGCAACAACAAAACCTCTGCTCGAACAAACCCTAGCCGTCGCCATCTTACCTCAGTTTCATTTAACTCTGAATATTGTAATACTTGTGATAATGTTGCAGACATTTTTATTAAGCCCCTTGGATGAATTAAATTTTATTTATTTAAGGAGATGTTGCGAGAACTAGTGAATCCTTTCTCCATTAAGGGGGAGTGTTGAAATTAATGTAGAATGTATTATTGGAGAGAGTTCGTCCATTAATTGTCTGTGAGAATTAGATTAGGAATTAGTTCCTACACTATAGGTGACTTTTCTAACACTCGTACTTGCATGTAAACTATTTATTCTTGACGCTTTATGACGAATGTGTAGGGCGTTCTACTAGAGGAAGTCTCCAAGTGAAGCTCCTCACCCGTGAGCTGCACAGTTTGAGAATATATCTTGTTTTATTCTATTTTTTAACATTTACAATGAGTGAATATTAGCTAACTAATGGGTCATATACATAAATAATTTATCTATATAAGGGGATTAGAGTAGTAGTCAAATAAAATTAGTGTTATTATTAAGAAGAGTAGTTATCTATCTCAAAGAAAAAATATGACAAGATGATAGACGTTAATAGACACGTTATTGTAAACTAAAAAGACTGCATAATCAAGAGAGAATCATTTAGCAATTTTTCAGCATAGGAGAGGAGCAAAGGTTAATAATTTTGGAAATAAGAAAAATTATGTGCTTCCTAGAGAGTAGATTCATCTCAATAAGTGTGGTTCTATTTTTTTTTGTATAACATACAATAATCCATTTGACAACGCATGGAGGTTTCTTTCTCTTCATTTCTATATGTGTGATTATTGCATTTATAGAAATATTTATTTATGTGATCAACTAAGTCTAGTTCTGATTTATTTAATTAAGATAAACATATAAAAGTAGTCATATAGGACATAAACATTAGGGTTTATGATTTAGGGTTTATAACATTTTAGTAAATTCTTTTAATAAGCACTTAAATAAATGTTACAATTATTTATTAACATGTTATAAAATTCTTATGCTTTAGCGTTCTAGGTTTATGGTTTATAACACTTTAGCAAATTTTTTTAATATACACTTAAATAAAACTAACAAAACACTCTTTAAAATGTTATAAATTAATTAGGGTTTAGGTTTTAGGGTATAAGGTATAGGTTTTAGAGTTTGGCGTTTAGGGTATAGGGTTTATAGTTTAGGGTTTATCACACTTTAGTAAATTTTTTGAATTAACACATAAGTAAAATTTACACAACACTTTTTGAAATGTTATCGAAGGCTTAGGGTTTAGCATTTAGGGTTTAGTTTTTTGGTTTAGGGTTTATAGTTTAGGGTTTAGTTTTTATGGTCTAGGGTTTATAACACCTTAGTAAATTATTTTGATAAAAAATTAAATAAAAGTTACAAAACTCTTTTTAGAATGCTATAAAATGCTTAGGGTTTATGGTTTATAAGACTATAGTAAATTCTTATAATAAAGACTTTTTTAAATGTTATAAATTGCTTAGGTTTTAGGGTTGGGTTTATGATTTGGGGTTTGGTGTTTAGACTTTAGGGTTTATGGTTTATAATGCTTTAGTTAATGATTTTAATATACACTTAAATATAAGTTACAATATGTTTTTTAAAATGTTATAAAATTATTACGATTTATCATTTAGGGTTTATGGTTTATGGTTAGGGTTTAGAGTTTAGGGCTTATGGTTTTAGGTTTAGAGTTTAGGGTTTAGGGTTTAGGGTTTTTGGTTTACAGTTTAGGGTTCACCGTTTACCACACTTTAGTAAATTATTTTAATAAACTCTTAAATAAAAATTACAAACCCATTTTTAAAATGATATAAAATGTTTAGGGTTTAAGGTTTAAGTTTACAGTTTGGTGTTTAGGGTTTAAGGTTTAGGGTTTAGGATTTATGATTTAGGGTTTAGGGTTTAGGGCTTAAGGTTTGGGGTTTTGGGTTTATGTTTAGGGTTTAGTGTTTAGGGTCTACAACATTTTTGTAAATTCTTTGAATAAACACTGAAATAAAAGTTGTAAGACAGTTTTTAAAATGTTATAAAATGGTTAGGGTTTAGGTTTTATGGTTTGGGGTTTTGGGTTAAGAGTTTAGAGTTTAGGTTTTAGGGTTTAGGGTTTATGTTTTTGTGTTTAGGGTTTATGGTTTTGTGTTTATGGTTTATGGTTTATAACTCTTTAGTAAAGTTTTTTAATAAACACTTAAATAAAAGTTACAAAATTCTTCTTAAACTGTCATAAAATTCTTAGATTTATGGTTTAGGGTTTAGGCCTTGGGGTTTAGGGTTTAGGGTTTATGTTTTGGGGTTTAGGTTTTAGGGTGTATGGTTTAAGGTTTATAACAATTTAGTAAATTCTCTTAATAAAAACTTAAATAAAAGTTTAAAAACACTTTTAAAAATGTTATAAGATGCCTATAGTTTAGGGTTTACTTTATAGGCTTTATAAAACTTTCTTAAGTTATTTTAATAAATACTTGAATAAAAGTTACAAAACGATTGTTAAAATGTTATAAAATTCTTGGGGTTTAGGGATGGGGTTTAGGGTTTGGGATTGATAACACTTTGAAACATTCCTTTATAAGAACATAAAAAAAAGTTACAAAACACTTGTTAAAATGTTATAAAATTCTTAGGCTTTATGGTTTAGGATTTAAAGTTCTATAAAATTCTCATGGTTTAGGGTTTAAGGTTTATAACACTTTAGTAAATGCTTTTAATAACCACTCAAAAGAAGGTAAGAAAATGCTTGTTAAAAAGTTATAAAATACTTAGGGTTTAGAGTTTATGCTTTATTCTTTAGGGTTTGGGTTTAAGATGTTATAAAATGCTTATAGTCTAGGATTTAGGGTTTAGGGTTTAGGGTTTAGGTCTCATAACACTTCAATAAATGCTTTTAATAAACACTTAAAAAAAGGTTAAAAAACACTTTTTAAAATGTTATAAAATGCTCAGGGTTTCAAGTTTAAAATGTTATAAAATCCTTAAGGTTTAGGTTTGAGGGACACTTTAGTAAATTCTTTTAATAAAAACTTTAAAAAAGTTACAAAACACTTGTTAAAATTTTATGAAATTCTTAGGGTGTAGATTTTGGGGTTTATGACTTATAACAC
This sequence comes from Pinus taeda, assembly GCA_000404065.3. Lineage (NCBI taxonomy): Eukaryota > Viridiplantae > Streptophyta > Pinopsida > Pinales > Pinaceae > Pinus > Pinus taeda. The sequence goes on along the minus strand of APFE031523072.1, from coordinate 1,186 downwards.
TTCAATAAATACTTTTAATAAAGAATTAAAAAAGTTACAAAACACTTATTAAAATGCTATAAAATGTTTAGGATTTAGGGTTTTAAAATGTTACAAAACACTTGTTAAATTGTAATAAAATGCTTAGGGTTTAGGGTTTATAACAATTTAGTAAATTATTTAATTAAACAGTTTAAAAAAGTTACAAACTCTTGTTAAAATGTTATAAAATACTTAGGGTTTAGGGTTTGGGGTTTCAAATGTTATAAAGTGCTTATGGTTCAGGGTTTATGGTTTATAATGCTTTAATAAATTATTTTAATAAACACTTAGAAAAAAGTTCAAAAATGATTTCTTGGGTTTAGGGTTTAAGGTTTTTAGGGTTTAGGGTTTTCTAGGGTTTAGAGATTTTAGGGTTTAGGGTTTAAGGCTTTTTAGGGTTTGTGGTTTATAGCTTACGGTTTAGGGCTTAGGTTTTGGAGTTTAGGGTTTATAGTTTATAATACCTTAGTAAATGCTTTCAAGCTTTAGGCTTTAGGGTGTAGGGTTTATAGGACCTTAGTGAATGATTTTAGGGTTTATCCTTTAGGATTTAAGCATTAGGATATAGAGTTTGGGGTTTGGGGTTTAGGGTTTAGGTTTTATAACACTTCAGTAAATTTCTTAAATAAACACTTAAATAAAAGTTAGAAAATGCCTTCTAAAATGTTATAAAATTGTTAGTGTTTAGGTTTACCGTTTGGTGTCTATGGTTTGGGATTTAGGGTTTCGGGTTTAGGGTTTAGGTTTTAGGTTTTATGGTTTAGGGTTTATGGTTTAGGATTTATAACAGTAAAGTTACAAAACAATTTTTAAAATATATAGAAGATTTTTCAGCGTAAATCACATTTAGTAAAACCTTTGTCGACGCGTTTTGAACTAACTAGTGTGGTTCATCATGAGGACAAGTTGAGGAGTTAGATCAAGGCTGTCAATTATAGAGGGAGAGCAGACCCTCTAAACGGCTAGGTTGACTGGGTTGACCATCAATGACTATCTACAACGGCTTAGAATAAAATTAAAATATTAATAAGTCAAATGTCTTAGTTATTAAATTTTAATATATTTTACTTAGGTTACTAAATTATTAAATCCAACTCATTTATTAAATAAATTATAAATGAGTTGGATTGAATAATTTAGTAACCTAAGTAAAATATATTAAAAT
>APFE031523069.1:26429-53279 GCA_000404065.3 Pinus taeda | reverse complement strand
AATCAGTATTATCTAGTTCTTTTAACAAATCTTCCTTATTTACACTTTGAATTATTTTTGCATATCAGTACCATAAAATAATGAGCAAGAAAAACAGACAGTCACATCAAAGAACACAGATATAAGGTGGAAACCCAATGTGGGTGAAAACCACCTGCTGCAATATGTCTCTATTTTCTTTCAAATTAGAAACTCCTTTTACAATGGTCTTGTACTGGTGCAGTCATTTACCAGTACGCAGGCTGCAACCTGCAGAGAGCTACAACTCTCTCTCGTTTTTCCAGTCTCTCCTGGAAGGGAGCTACAACCCCCTACTTCTTTTCAAGGACCACTTTTCATAAATTTTCAAACTGGATCCATATACATCAAGTACATGTAAACTATACAGACAGTTGTAGTAACCAAATCAACAATAACAGAACAGAAACCAGAACATCTTATCAACAGAAAAATTCAACCAACAGAAGATCTTAAATCAGATACGCAGCTTCCTTTTTACTGGCCTGCGTTGCTACGCACTTCACCCTTTGTCTCACTGCGTATACCCGCAGATCTTCTTTTGCTGAACTGCGTGCCCACGCACTTCTCCTTTCACTGATCTGCGTATAGTACGCACCCAATTGCACTATCGCGCCGCGTACTTTCACAGCAGGTACGCACCCAAGAGAATAATCGCGCCGCGTGCTGCTACAGAAAGCACGCACCTGAACCACTGTCGCCCTGCGTACCCACGCACTGAACCTTCTGTGCCCCTGCGCACCCACGCACTGAACCTTCGGCGCTCCTGCATACCCATGCACTAAACCTTCTGTGCCCCTGCGCACCCACACACTGAACCTTCGGCGCCTCTGCGTACCTCGACCAAGGGCTGAAATAAAGTCAGATGCTCAGATCTGAACTCGCGCTCAAGAGATCACCCTTCGCAGATTCGCTTCTAACTTCTCCTTTATAGATCAATCTTTTAAGACCAAGAACCCAAATAAATCAGATCTTAAGATATTCAATCACTCAAAAGATGCTGAGGCCAAATGATCTCCTTTGCTTTATATAGGCAAGCTCTTCCTCAAATCAAGGATCATGGGGCTCAATAATAATAATAAAATAAGCAATACCACGGACCAAAACCATGATAACCCAATACTGTTGGCTAAATATCATGAGAAACCCCACGTGTGGGCGCTTAACTTCCTTGGAATGTGTGCACTGGGGTACGCACCTAATGGATGGATAATCCGCGTATTTTGACGCGGTCCCTGCATGGCATGCCTGCGGGTACGCACCTCCTGAACTGTTCTCCTGCGTACTTCTTTATTTTTATCAAAATGAATGGGTGTTGCCATCAAGTACAACACCAGAACCATAATGCCAACACATAATGCATGTTCATTAGTGCTTTAAGGCACTTGCTCTATAAATACATCACCCTGATGAGAAACACAAATATTAAAATCACTTATGATTAGTGGTTCCATTAATTCCTAGTTCATAATTTGTCTCAAAAAGAAAATTTGAAGCGTGACTCGCTCAACCCATGCCACCCATAACATCTTAGTTTGGATTATTTATAGTTCATGCTCCTTGAATGAATTATTTTTATGACTATTTGTTTTCTTTCATGCTCTCACATGAAAATATCGCTATTACAAGCTAACTTTTTCTCATTCCATCTTTTTTTCAAGGAATTAGTTGAAGGTGCCACGAATATAAATTAATCAATTCTTGATCAATGCAACAATGGAATTAAACAAGGGAGCGACTGTCGTAGCAGTAGTCCCTATCAGGGTGCTAGAAGCATGAACAGTGCCTAGATATATTGATGACCTGGAAAGGATCGGGACTACATAGAAAATAGTACAATCAAAGAAGAAAGTGAATAACATCAGAACAAGGCCCTCAACAAAGGAAACTGTTCCAAGTTCATTTTTTTCAGTTCCAAGGACATAACCAAGAATAGTTAACTGGAAAAAGGAAATGTATTCTTGATTTGTGGTAGTTTATATTTATGTTGTGAGGTTTTGTTGCTTATAGAGCAAGGAGAGATCTATGACTCGGGAGGTTATGTCTTAGCTCATGTATATTACGAGCTGAGTTCAGTGAGGTAAGCAGGATACAATGGGCTTAACTATTGTTTTATATTGTAGGCATGGGACGTGAAGTGGGCTTCTGTAGGACCGGGAATTCGGTCTAGATTGGGCCTAGCTACTTCCAAGGACATATCCCATTAACATTTTTGAGAAGATACCAAGCAGTCTATATATGCAAAACATTGCATCACTAATGAAATTAGTAGTTAACATAAGTGAAATGCATACCAATCATGCAAGAAGAAAGATGACCAACCAGCCATGCCATAAAGCAATTGACAATGGCAGAGAAATCCTAAACAATGTTAAACCGCAAGATTGTGTAAGCCCAAGAAATTCTTTGACACGACCATAGCTATCAAATAAAGATGAACCTCAAAGGATGTCCAATTAAACTGGACTTCAAAAGCTGTAGTAGTTCAGTGCTTTGAAACTGTAATTATGAACAGTGCCTGGATATATTGATGACCTAGAAAGGACCGAGACTACAAGGAAAATAGTATAATCAAACAAGAAAGTGAATAGCATCAGAATGAGGCCTTCAACAAAGGAAACTGTTTCAAGTTCCTTTTTTTCAGTTCCAAGGACATAACCAAGAATAGTTAATTGAAAAAAGGAAATGTATTCTTGATTTGTGGTAGTTTATATTTATGTTGTGAGGTTTTGTTTCTTATAGAGCAAGGAGAGATCTATGACTCAGGAGGTTACGTCTTAGCTCATGTATATTACGAGCTAAGTTCGGTGAGGTGAGCAAGATACATTGGGCTTAACTATTGTTTTATATTGTAGGCATGGGACATGAACTAGGCTTCTGTAGGATCGAGAATTCAGTCTAGATTGGGCCTAACCACTTCCAAGGACATATGCCATTAACATTTTTGAGCAAATACCAAGCATTCTATATATGCAAAACATTGCATTACTAATGAAATCAGTAGTTAACAGAAGTGAAATGCATATACATTTGAAGGTACAAAGGTTAACGGTGCAAAAACGGTGTAGAGAAATCCTAAACAATGTTAAACGCAAGATTGTGTAAGCCCAAGGAATTCTTTGACATGACCATAGCTATCAAATAAATATGGACCTCAAAGGTTGTCCAATTAAACTGGACTTCAAAAGCTGTAGCAGTTCAGTGCTTTGAAACTGTAATGTATAGAGGTAAAGACAAACTGTAACGTATCAAGCTAAAGATAGAGCTTTTAAAAAAAAGACCTTTAAGACATAGCTTATACTGTAAAACCAATCCAAATTTCAGACATAGTCTATAATTTCAAAGCAATCTAAAATCCGTTTCATGAAAAATGTAATAACATTTTATGTTATGCATTAATGCTAACGTAAAATGGAATAAAGATAGAGCTTTTAAAAAAAAGACCTTTGAGACATAGTTTATAGTGTAAAACCAATCCAAATTTCAGACATAGTCTATAATTTCAAAGCAATCTTAAATCCTTTTCATGAAAAATGTAATAACATTTTATGTTGTGGACTAATGCTAACGTAAAATGGACTAATGCTAATCTAAAATAGAAATGTGCATATGAACTGCGCAATAAGGCCTCAAATTTTTATAGCGAATAATCTTTGAAAGAAATGGTATTTAAAATATAATTTATATTTGTACTTATGGAGACTTTTGGTTTAAGAAAATGCAATAGCTTAGATATGTCTTTCACAATATCAGGAGGTAGTGAACTTTGTCCATCCCCGACACTAGAAAATAGTATAACTAGTCCATGTAGGAGAAGCAAAAGTAGATTTAGAGTAGCATTAAGTGTTACATATTGCAAAAATAGATTTAGAGTAGCATTAAGTGCTACATATTGCTTCTTTCGTACAGAAATGATGCTCCATGAGATCTGAAGATAGTTGACTTGTTCTTTGTTTCAAGGCATGTTGTGCTTATGAGTCCATGTAGGAGAAGCAAAAGTAGATTTAGAGTAGCATTAAGTGTTACATATCGTAAAAATAGATTTAGAGTAGCATTAAGTGCTACATATTGCTTCTTCCGTATAGAAATGATGCTCCATGAGATCTGAAGATGGTTGACTTGTTCTTTGTTTCAGGGCATGTTGTGCTTATGAGTTAATGAGATAGCTTTTATTCCAGGGAATGTAGTTGTTATACAATCACACTAAAATATGTCAGTGGTAGATGCGTAGTGCGAGACATATACAATGAACATGTATGCATTGCATTAAGTTGAGATAGAGACAATTATTTTGAAATAAAACGTACCTGAAGATCGAACTGTTCATTTGCAAGGAAGAATTCTCTTTCTGATGTTGACATATTGATAAAGGAGGAAAGCAGATGTAGCGGACCTAAATTGTACAAAATTCACTTTTAACATCAGTATAGATGCAAATATCAAAATACAATGGAATTTAATTCTAGAGACAGATCAGAAGACATACCATAGTCGAACAGTGCAAGTTGAACATTATAATTGCAGAAGCTTTCTCGAAAAGCTGAAAATCTCCAGAGACATCTACCAACTAGTAGAGCCATCAAATCGAGGATGTTTCTATTTTAGAAGTTGGGAGATGCAAAAGCTTTCTTGAAAAGCTAGTCCAAAGACATCTACCAACTGGTAGAGTTGTCAGATTAGGGGTTGTTCTTGATAAATGACTTTTTTTTAGATCAGATTTGCAGATTTGCGAAACTCGATATGCAAATTGACAAAATTTTGGAATGTGAGAAATCAGTGTAGGAATGATGTATGTGACACCAAAAGAAAAACATGAATTAAATGATCTATCTGACATCAGAGGCAAATCACGAATAAAATCCTGGCATTAGATTGTAAAAGTTTCATTGGCTGCAAATCATAAATGACTAGATTAGATGTTTTTTCAAAGTTACAACTACTTTCACTAACTTTCATCTACCCAATTAACTGTTTGGAAAAACAATAAAGGACATCGGTTGTTAGGTTTAGCAGTTGAGTCCAATAGGTTCCAACTTCTCAGTTCTGTTGTAGTTAACAATTTCTTCTATGGACAATTCTAGAGTGTAAGATACAGTAGTGAGTTTCAGTCAGGTTTAGTGGTTCAGTCCAATAGGCTTCAACTTCTTGGTTCTGTTGCAGTAAACAATCTCATCCATGGTTTTTCTAGCCTAGCCATTATTAAATTGATTGTGACATAAGATCAATCAGAAGTTGCAATGGTAACCTTCAAGGCGATATTCATTACAGTAATGACAAATTTTGCAATAGCATAAACTACACCGAATATAACAATTCAGCCTTGCAATTGTTAAGTTGATTGTGATATAATATCAATAAGAGGTTGCAGTGGAAAATATCATATGATTAACATTTGGATAGGCATTATTTCTCTTAATAGGCTTCAAGGAAATATTCATTACAATAATGACAAATTTTACACCAGCATAAACTACACCAAATCCAACAGTAATGGCATCTCCAGCCTACAGATTCTTTAGCTAATTCTACATGATTTTCTGGTAGTTTTGGCCCCCATGTGCAATGCATGATAGATTTACTTGTGTTAAGGTAAAAGCTGATGACTATGTAGAAATTTTATGAGGATTTCTATTACCTGGCATGGATGTTGTAGAGGTAAAAGCACTGGATGGATAGTCTAATAGCCGAGGATTTGTTGTAGATTTGTATGCTCCCCATGGTTGATAGTTGGGGAACAAGAGTTGGGGTTCTTGTTCGAGATGTTGTTGTTAGTGGTTATTTCTTGGTTTCCTTTTCCTTTTTGCTTCTACTTTTAGGATGTCCATATTCATAAGAGTCATGAGAACAAGCGCTAAAAGAAACAACGTTGCCAGTTGAGTAAGTTCAGTTATGTTAATGGATTCCATGTAGCTTGTTACTACATTTATCAAAAATGGTATTCAGATTGAGGCTATGTTATATGAAATAGAGAGATGTATGTCAATATATAGGTGCAAAAAGAAGTTATGTCTTCTAGGCAAGTGAGGATTTGGGCATTACTTTTGCCAATTTATAGAAAAGTTCAAGGTGTTTGCAAGTTGGTTTTAAGTGTGAATGGAACTGAGTTTTTGGGAATATTTAACGGTAAGCAAGAAGCAATCATTTGAAAATATTGAAAGGTAATGGGTAGCAGAAAGCATGATGAAATTTTGACAATTAGCAAAGGTGTCATAAAATTTAGTTTGCTGATGGTTGGTGTAGTTTGTAGAACCTCGTGGAATGAGCTTGAAGAGGTACCTAAGGCAAAGCATTTCAAGTAAATCTAAAGTGCATGGAAGATTATTTTATCTTTTATTAAAATACAAGCTGAACACGATTCTTTTGGAAGGAAAGCATTATGTACCTAGCAATTCTTGTAGAATTTAAGCATCTCAAGGACATTATATGAAATATAGAGACTTTGGAGATATCAGATTTGCAAGTTTGCATTTGCAAAATAGTGAAGCAACAAAACTACACTTTAACTTGTAAGTAAAGAAACATTCATCACTTTGCAAGCTCTTCCTAAAGCAAGACAGTTTGCATAAATGTTTGTACCCAGTTGCCTTTGATAGTTATCGTCCCACCTCTGTTCCAGTTTACATAAATTGAACTTTTCCTCGAAGCTACCCTATCGAGGAATTGTAAAGTGGGACAGTCAAGGAATTGTAAAGAAGTACAGTCCAGCGAGTTAGTTTGCATAAATATTTGTCCCTGTTTCCTTTGGAAACTATTATTCCACCTCTGTTTCAGTTTGCATAAATGTTTGTTCCCCATTACATTTGATAGCTATGCTCCTACCTCTATTTTTGTCTTTGTGACAGACTACCTCCCATCAAACTACGAACGGGACAAGGGAGGGAGAGGTGAAATATGAACTCAGGAAAGACAACATCGTAGTAAAAAGACTACGAACAAAGCTTGATGGGGTCCGTCCCTTTAGGTTTCCCTTTGTGGAACCTATAATCTGGCGCCTTGGGTGCTCCCAAGTGGGCTGGATAATAGGTAGCTAGGTTATTTAGCAGCTCCACTAGTGGAATATTAAGTAGGGACAAATGTGTCCATCGGAGTATATATTGATATTCATTTATTGAATTGTTCTATAAAGCAATTTATATGTTTTTTCTTCAAAATAAAATACCTCAAGAAACAAGTAAAAACAAAGGAATAGAGGAATTCCCAATAAAGAAACGTAATTGAGATTTCTTTCAAACATGTGGAAGTGTTGGAATCATTCTCAACGAATGACATAAAAGGAGGAAAGTACACATTACTTCAAATTAATTTTATTGACCACAGAAATTCTTAGATTGAAAGGCAAAAAAAAGTCCTGGGGCATTTTATGAGCACTTAACAAGGAAAATATCACAGCAAATGAGAGATACTTGGAAGAATAGAGGGAAAAACCCAAATGGAAAATTTATGAAAAGAACAGATTCATTAAGGACAACTCTATGGGAGAGCAAAAATTTCAATCTTGAAAGTTGATCTAGTCAGGGTTGGCGTGACGTAGATAATCCACGTGATATATGAAAATGCCTGCAACCTCTAATATTTTGGGAGTATTCCCCAAAGTTACTTTAATAGACAAGGAACCCAATTATATAGATATCAATAGTGCGCATCTCATAATATAAAGCATAATTGGTAATAAACACACATTGAACAGAAAATCAAGACATTTCTACAAGGATGAAAATCTACTAATTGCTATTGTACATGCACATATCAACATAATCATGACTATATTTTGGGAATAGTTGGATTGCTTGAAGAAAAGCAAGATCAGTCCCTTGAAAAGAGAAGACGAAAGAACATTACCATTTCATAATGGTTTCCATTCTCTATAACTAGAAATTAGGGGAAGTAGACCACAAGGATACATACCCAAATTAAAGTCTTCTTTTCCATTTTTGTTCTCCCTGTTATGATCCGTCTCAAGCTCAACCAATTCCTTCCTTCCTGTCAACATTTCTCAAGTAAAATATTTGGTATAAGCAGTGTCCAAATTATTTGCACAAGCATTTATATATGTCCTCTATAAAGCTACCACATGACATTTTAAAATTTTCCGACAAGAAGCAGCAAAAGCAGGTTTCTTGCATACCATCTGCAAGTTCGGATATCTTTTGCAACAGTAAAATGGTTGCAGATAGTTGTTCAGTGTTGTACTGAAGGCGAGAATGCAAAAGATTTGTTGTTGCCTCAACAATGATCCCTTCACATATACAGAGAAAATCTACAACATAAAATAAGTATATCTATGAAATAGCCCACAAAATGTTAAGATGTGTCGAGGAATCTATCTATGTCTGCTTCTGATCTTAGCATGTAAAGGTCACCTTTACTCTGCAGAAGTACCATTAACTTTGGTAAATGTCTCTCTTTTTGTAACAAGGCTCTACAATACAATATGAAATATTGTTACATTTAGATATCATTTCATCATTGTAAAACATCAGTGATAAAATGAAATTAGATGTAATTTCATCATTGTAAAATCTCAGTGAAAAAATAAAACAGAAATCGCCTCTGTGTATCATCTAGCAACAAACAAAGAACTTCACTGGAAGCCTAGATTTCACATATGATATATAGCTAGATTATTTGAAAAACAGTATCTAAAATGAATTATAGGGTATGGTGACTTTGGGTCAACTTCTATATTCAGAGGCAAGATAGTGGACACGGATTTTCAAAAAAGAACACAAATTTTCAAGAAATAAAGACGAGTTTTCACAAATTCAGAATTGCAATGGTAAAATGGTTGCAGATAGTTGTTTAGTGTTGTACTGAAGGCATGAATGCAAAAGATTTGTTGCTGCCTCAACAATGATCCCTTCACATAGACAGAGATAATATACAACATAAAATAATTATATCACTAAAATAGCCCACAAAATGTTAAGATGTGTCAAGGAATCTATCTGTGTCTGCTTCTGATCTTAGCATGTAAAGATCACCTTTACTCTGCAAAAGTACCATTAACTTTGGTAAATCTCTCTCCTTTTGTAACAAGGCTCTACAATGCACTATGAAATATTCTTACATTTAGATATCATTTCATCATTGTAAAACGTCAGCAATAAAATGAAATTAGATGTCATTTCATCATTGTAAAACCTCAGTGACAAAATAAAACAGAAATCACCTCTGTGTATCATTTAGCAACAAACAAAGAACTTCATTAGAAGCCTAGATTTCACATATGATTTATAGCTAGATTATTTGAAAAACAGTATCTGAAATGAATTATAGGGTATGGTAACTATGGGTCAACTTTTATATTCAGAGGTAAGACAACGAGGATAGATTTTCAAAAAAGAACACAGATTTTCAAAAAAATAAAGATGAGTTTTCACAAATTCAGAATTTGAATTATGACACAGGCTTGGCACCATGGCATAGGTATTTTCCTTGATGGAAACTCACTCAGCAAATCACTCAGATGACAGTTCAAGCTCACAAGCTCTCAGAATAAAGGAAAATGAGGTATATGCAGGTTCCCATTGCCCAAGTCGCGTATACACGCGGATTCCCAGACCAAAAAGCGCATATGCGTATACACGCACTTTAATGCACAGAAAAGCGCGTACAGTTTGGAAAACTTGGTTTTTGGCCCTTGTTATTTTCACCTATGGTTTTGGACCATGGTATCTCATCCGAAGTATTGAACCCAGGTATTTGGAACCAGGTATTGGTTCTAAGTGGTTTTGGACCATGGTATTGAGTATGGCCTAAGACTATAAAAGGAGGAGGAGATCATTAGGCAAAGGCACTCAAGGATTGAATATCTTATGAAGAGTAAGATCTAGAATACTGGTCATTGGGTTATGATGCATAGCTGGATCTGAATCAAGGAGGAACTTGAGCGCTAGAAGAAGGATAAGTTCTATTGATGGGTCAAGATCTGAAGACTTGAAAAGAAGTATCTTTGTGTGTTTTTGATCTGTTATATTTGGCACATGACTTGATCTATAAATCTAATGATCTAGGTATAATTGATGTCTGAATAGTTGAAAGGGTAAATTATCTTTTATAGATCTGTACGCAGGTTCAGCATAGCAAAGGCGCGTATACACACTGGTTCGGTAATTCAAAACTGCGTATACGCAGGTTTTCCTTAATATAACTGTGTATGCACACAGGTTCTTCATATTGAAGTAGCGTACGTATCATAAAATATGTTTTAGCTACTTCTATTTATTATTGTAGTGTTCTGGGTTCAGGATTGGTTTCTGGTTACTGTTACTGTATCCTGGTTACAACATTCAGAGAAGTGAGTGTTTGATTCAGTTTTTGGCTAGTGCAAAGGAGATTGGTTGATGTAGATATATTTGATGTTTGATCGATGTTATTGATGGATCTAGTCTGAAATTTATGAAACGTGGTCTCTGGAAGAAAAGAGAAGGTTGTAGCCTTCTGTAGGTCAGCACTTATGTACTAGTACATCAACTAGTACAAGAGCTAAGGGGGTTGTAGCTCCCTTCCAGGAGAAGCTGGAGAATGAGAGAAGGTTGTAGCCTTCTGCAGGTAGAAGCCTGCATACTGGTATAAGACTGCACTAGTACAGAAATATTGTAAAAATAAGTTTCTTATTAAAAGAAGATAGAGACAAATTGCAGTAGGTGGTTTTCATCCACATTGGGTTTCCACCTTATATCTTGTGTTCATGTGTGTGATTGCCTGTACTGTTTACTGCACTTGATTATTGTTTTATGGTTCTGATACACAGATTAAGATCGGCTAACTAAATTAGAAATCGGCAAGATATACATGGTTTTCTCTAAACACAGTTGCGTATATACGCAGGTTCAATTAATAGAAGTATTGTATATCAATTTGCTTATGGAAATGAAAAATTGTTAATACTGATTCACTCCCCCCCCCTCTCAGTATTAGTTCCAACAGATTTGTTGTTGCCTCAACAATGATCCCTTCACATATACAAAGATAATCTACAACATAAAATAATTATATCACTAAAATAGCCCACAAAATGTTAAGATGTGTCAAGGAATCTATCTGTGTCTGCTTTTGATCTTAGCATGTAAAGATCACCTTTACTCTGCAGAAGTACCATTAACTTTGGTAAATCTCTCTCCTTTTGTAACAAGGCTCTACAATGCAATATGAAATATTGTTACATTTAGATATCGTTTCGTCATTGTAAAACGTCAGTGATAAAATGAAATTAGATGTCATTTCATCATGGTAAAACCTCAGTGACAAAATAAAACAAAAATCACCTCTATGTATCATTTAGCAACAAACAAAGAACTTCACTGGAAGCCTAGATTTCACATACGATATATAGGTAGATTATTTGAAAAACAGTATCTGAAATGAATTATAGGGTATGGTGACTTTGGTTCAACTTCTATATTCAGAGGCAAGACAGCAAACACAGATTTTCAAAAAAATAAAGATGAGTTTTCACAATTTCAGAATTTGCTAGAGAAGGGCCAATTAATGTAGCTAATTTTATGTAAAAAATGATTCCTTAAGCATGGTCTACTAGCAAAACATGTACGTTTACCATTATAGGGTATCCATCTTGATGACGAATTCCACGATAATGAGAAATAGAAATTAATCTTTCAATGAATGCTCAGTTTACCCTATGAAATTCCCAACAAACGACATGATCCTGACTCATTTATGGTTAAATTTGGTTAATCTGAGACTTAGTTTACTCATTGACCTTTATATTATCACTAATAACTAACTGATAACAAACCTAAGTGGGTTCTTTAAGTGCAATTCCGGAGATTTTGGGCGGAGTAGTCTTTGTTTGATTATTGAGAAGCTTAATTTCACAAATGCAAGGGGCACATGTTGAGTGAATTCATGAACTTGCTGGTCTCAAAGCCAATGCACTGAGCAAAGGTAGAAGGATCCATTAGAAAAAAATTGTTCTTGTATAGCAAAATATTACCAAATTGTGTGCTTTTATAAGAATGTGAAAATATATTCTTCTAGAAAGAAGGGAACTAAACATGGACAGTAAACTTTGGATGACTGGGAAACAATCTTACATATTAATTACAAGAAACAATCCTCCTTTTAAACTGAGATCTTTATTAAGCATAAAACTGGGGAAAATAACTCAAAGTGAAAAAGAACTTCAATATATTACCAAAAGGCTAGTTTTTTTTGTGATTTCAAGTACATTGATTTGCAGTAATTTGATGCTGACAGATTTGCAATCAATGACCTGAACATTACAAGGTTAGTATTTGAGAAAGTCAAGGTAGAAACACTTAATGAGAAAATCTAATAATGCAACAAATAGTATGCATAGGTCAAAAGAAACTCAGACATCTGGGGTGTCAGTGATAAAAGAACTGGTACAATACAATAACACACTATTAAGAGACCTTTTCAGTCCTCACCTTTCACCGCAATCACAAGAACAACACATGGACCAGTTGGTTCTCATAATAATTCACTTGTATGAAACACAAAATAGAGTTTCTCATATCAATGTTTTTTTTTCTAAGCAAAACAGAGTACTCATTTAAATATTGGCCAAATGAAAGAAAAATGAACAACACCAAAGATATGGGAGTTGCATGGACTCTAGTGGCCTTTTAATTTCTCTTCATATTTGCCCCTAAACTTGTCCTAACCAATAGCACCCAATGTACCCTATTGCACCACGAATCGATCCTCCAACCCCATCTTCACAAAGCCTCGCGCAGAAGAAAGGAAATGAGAGTCAGCCATATGATCTCATTCATGAAGAAAACAAAAGACTTTAAGTTAATTGCAATGGTGAGGCCAAGGAATTCCCATACCCCCATCGAGAGAGGGCTAAGATCAAGCCCCGCTACATTAGAGATAAAAATGGAGAACGATTAGCAACCTTACAAAGTAAGGGTTGCACAAACGCTCTAAGTTATCAACAGTGAGCAATTATTGAATCATTGATTGCATAATAAACTATTTCATCGATGCAATAATCTATTGGAATTATTGTTCACCCATCCAACCAGATTTAAATATTTGAATTAGTTATATTGTTGATGCAAACGCAGATCTGAACATGGAAACCCCAACTAAATTTCTGTCATCATATGCCAATAGTGTGTCCACTGACTTGGGTAGAGAGCAATAATTTCTAATAGCATAAAACTCCTGAGTTCATGAGTTACAATTTCCCATAAAATACAAATAATAAATTATAAGATGAAAAATAAACATCATGAAGTAAATGGCAATACTAGCAGTAAGAATCAGTTCTTACGAGATAGGAAATCAAATACTCAAGAAATAAGATAACATTACAAAGTTGCTTCTCACTTCAATTGGAGATAAAATTGATTGTTGCAAATAAGGTTTTCTCCATGCATAGCTATAGAAGCTACCCATGCATTGATACTTGCATTCATAGTATAATCAAAAGCCATTGGTATTGTGCCATGAGTGGCATATCCTTGGAAATAAAAGAGAAGTATTCATAGCATATAGGATATCTACTTATTGCATACTAAGAAAGAAGCGGTTAATTCTAAAAACTAGAGTAATGAATTTCATAATTTCAGAGAGACTTTTGTAAAAATTTTGGGTAGAAGTAGGACAAAAATAGAACAATTTCTTTTAAATAATCAGCAGAAATTATGGAACATTATGATAATCGAAAAATATTGTACACGAGTATTGTTCCATAAGTACATTTTCTTGGTAAATGAGTGGAAACTACAAGTTAAATAGTTCTATTAGAATAATACCATAATACGAAGAAACATATTCATATGACTTTTGCATTTGCTGTGTACGTGAAGGCAGTCAATTGCATTGAACAATCTGTTGGATTCCAATAGTTGCCATGTTGCTGGTTTTTGTGATCTGTGTAACAAATAATTAGTTAAAATAAAATGATAACATTGTGAATTGAACAGAGGACATATTTGAAATAAAAGATGTTACGGCCTATGTTGATGTACCTTCCATTTGTCAGCCGACATGTAATAGTTCACTATCTTCATTCAGTGTGAACTTGTTGTGAATTTTGAGGTCACATAACATGTATACACTGGTAGCTTTCTGTTCCAGATATGCTTCATACGACATTGGTTTTAAATCAGGAAGTAAGTCATGTAGTAAAGGTTGTCTAATAATGCAATGCACAATGTTATTCATAATAGATTCTATTACAGCATTTATACAATGCTTGTAGACGAAAGGGAAATTATTATTGCATTGTGAAAAATAGATTGTTCCATTGGTTATCAGTATGGATGAACTGATTGGAGAGTTACAAACAGCACAAACATGCTCAAAAGGAGTTGAATATGAATTTTCTACCATCAGGATACCTTCGACCTGTTTATAAAATATTCAAATGTTAATGTACATTATTACATATGAAATACAAAGTTAGTAAAAAGATCATTATTGTTGTACTTACGGCATAGGTAGATGTAGTTAGTTTTCTGAGATTCTTTACTTTATCTGTGTTAAATTCATTTATGAATGTTGACTTTGTTGTTCTGAATATTTTTCCTTTTGCATCTGTCCTTTTTTTTATATACTTGAAAAGAAGTAGGGGGAACTCTCCTTTTTGCAATTGTTGTTCCATTGAAATAAAATATTGTTCATATGTGTCGAACAATTGCAACTGCAAGAGATAAATTACAATAATTATATAATGAATTAATGCATGTTATCTATTGAAAATTACGAATAAGTAATATGCAGATACATACTGTTGCATTGTCATTTTCAGAATCTCCATCTTTGATATGGAGTATGTAATGCAATCCAACCCGTTTGGCAAGTGTAACGGCTGCACTGATTGTACCAATTGGGTAAATTTCTTTTTTGTTTGCAAAGTGCCTAATGGTTGTATCTAGAATGAAACAATATTCTTTGCAAACCTCAGGCACAATTTTTATGATACTTGATTCATTGAGAAAAATTATTTTGTCATAGTCACCGCAATCATAACAGTTTTAGGCAATATTATGAAATTTGTAATTGATATGTTGTTACCTTGCAAAATTTTTTGTTCATGTCACTCAACTAAATGTGCAGGTACAATTAATGTTATAGTCATCATTCCTTTAGCATCTGTCAAATCGGCGCATAATATTTGACGTGATTTGTTTACTTTATCAAGAAATGTGCTATACACAACCATTATGTCTCCAACAAATAACTATCCAATTCTATGACTATTCAAGTCTTCAATTGATACTTTAAATGGGCGTATCTATTTTTGCCTATAAAAATTGCTTAGTTAGATACTCCTATAAACATTTCTATAATGCTATGTTTTTTCTATAAATTGTAGAAGTATAAATAGATTACAATGTTGGATTTTAGATGCATACCTTTTTAATGTATCATTTCGTAGATTTGTTGAATCAACTTTTGTTGTTTCTATTTCACTTGTACTAAAAAAAGTAATTGCATATTTCAATATGATATGGATATTATCACATGTATTTTTCATAAGCAATGAATAAAAATTTTATGATATCTATCATGTACACGTATTGTTGCTGCATTGTGTGGGAGGACTTACTACTAGTGCTTTCTTCACTCCAAAAATTTCTAATTTATATACATTTAGTTATACATATGTAAAAACAGAATGCATATATAGTAAACATTAATATTGTAAATACAAATTAGCATATTTGTATAGTTGTCATAGACATACCTTTTTAAAACAAGCGGTTGGCTTGCATTGTCTATTTCGCCTATGCTTGTTGTTGTCTTGTTGCAATTACAGAATAGGAACATATTTTGAGTTTGATTTTTCAAATACAAAAACATATGCCATGTTTAAAAAATATTTGTATTTAATTAGTTATACAAAATCTTCTTGTACATATATTGTTGTTGTGTTGTCTGAAAGGACAGACTAGTGGTGCTTTCTTCACTTCTCCAACATTTTCTAGTTTATATACATTTAATTATACATATGTAAAAACAGAATGCATATATAGTAAGCATTAATATTGTAAATACAAATTAGCATATTTGTATAGTTGTCATAGACATACCTTTTTAAAACAAGTGGTTGGCTGGCATTTTCTATTTGGCTTATGCTTTCTATCTCGTCAATAATTTATATTCTGCTGCAATTACAGAACAGGAACATATTTGAAGTTTGATTTTCTAAATACGAAAACATATGTCATGTTTAAAAGTTATTTGTATCTAATTAGTTATACAAAATATTTTAACTGCATCAATGTAAGTAATTTGTGACAAGTAAAATTGAAGTAAAAGAAATGATGCAGATACCTATGGGCATACTCTTTGGTAGGTTCTTGGTCAGCTTGTTCTTTGGTGTCACCAATCAATTTTTGTTCTTCTTGACGTGTTTTCTCTTTTCCTTTTTCAAGAGTTATGTTATGTTATAGAATAGTAGCATATATTTAGTTCAATTTAAAAAAAACATATAAAAGTAAAAAGTGAACAAGGACATAAAAACCATATAAAAGAAAAGCAAGAAGAATATACTTTCTTGCTTCATGTTCCATGTTCTTGTTCTTTTTTCTCATTCATTTTGTTTAATTGGAAAGGGTTTTACTGGTACAATCTGCATTCAAGAATATATGAATTCATATGTGTAAATTTACAATAGGGTGCTTGTTTTGCTTAGTTGAAAAGGCTTTCATTGGCACAATTTGCATTCAAGAATATATGAGGTCATAAATGTAAATGTACAATAGGATGCATAATATATATGGTCTTATTATTTGGTTTATCACAAATAAATATGTTAATATGCTTTAGTAAAATAGAAATGGAAAAAACAATGACGTATTTCAAAAGTATCAAAATTTGCAATTTTGTAAAGTGTTTCATGTGTATATCATAGCTAAAGGACAAGAGATATTGTATCATGATCAGACCAATATGTATCTAATATGAAAATTTTATATTTTACATTAGTTATATTTTCCCAAACATGGTCAATGAATGATTTATGCATGTTATTAGTTTT
Source organism: Pinus taeda (assembly GCA_000404065.3). Taxonomy (NCBI): domain Eukaryota; kingdom Viridiplantae; phylum Streptophyta; class Pinopsida; order Pinales; family Pinaceae; genus Pinus; species Pinus taeda. The sequence continues at coordinate 36,277 of APFE031523069.1, read as the reverse complement.
GTTAATAAGAAAATGAAGATTGTAGTTTTTCATGTAGCTTTCTAGCTCTTTTGTTTTTTGATTGCAATGTACCATATCAATATTGAAGTCCCCCAATATGATATTGTTTAGATCTAAGTGGCATAAAGCTTTTGCAATGACATTCAAAATATTGTTCAAATTTGCATGTGGTGATGCATATATATTGAGTACTGCAATTTTTGATCCGTGAACTTTTATTTTTGCCAACAATGCTTCTACAAGTTGCTCTTCAAAATGGATATGTTCAAGGATAATGATATGTTTTTTTATCAGTATCATTAGTCCATGCTTAATGCAACTTGAGATGAAATTGAGATTTGTGAAGTACTCATTTTGCATACACAATGACGTATATGTTCCTTGTAAGCATAAGATATCATATTGCATTGTGCCATAATCATTGCATATGTCATTAAGATGTGCATGAAGATTACGAGTGTTCAATGAAAGAATAGAGATGGATCGCAATGATTGTATTGATGAATAGTCATATTCTAATTTCCATTTTGCAGTGCTTTGCAAACGTTTCATTTCACAATTTACTTTCTGCTTAACCTTAAAATTATTGCTTCTAAGAGCATTAAGCAAATACAATGATTCTATGTTCTGACACGTGATAGTGTTGTTTATACTAAGTCATGCACTTGTATTCCAGTAGGGTTGAATGCAAGCCTATCCAAGGTTAAGCCCTGTGATCTATGTATTGTGCGTGCACATGCAAGTTGAATTGGGAATTGTTTCCGTATCTTCAAATGAGCCATCTTTGGTGTGATAAGCATTGCTTTTTGATAGTTGCAATATTGGTGTCCAACTATGTGCTATGTCTAGAGTATACAAATAAGCCATTTTTCTAGATTGTCGATGACCAATATTAGGGTCATGGAACTTAACCCGTAGAACATCAACCTTATCTATATGGGTATATGATTTAACTATTCCATCTGCACCATTTACTAGCCCATCTGGTGCATCATAATTGCAAGCAAATATTTCAACTAACATGTTCAACTTTATCACAAGTTGTGAAGGCAAATTAGTTGTATGTTGATGTCTTGGAAAATTGTCATTATTCTCCTCATTTTCATCAATTGCATTAATTAAAATTTCATTGCCATGCATGAGCATTAACATTGTCTTGTTATGCATTGCAACATCCTTGTTTTTGTAAAATAAATAGGGAAATGTTGGATCATTTGGTACAGGGTGCATGAAAGTTGTATTAATATATGTTATATCATCAGATGTTTGACAATTTTTTCGCATTCTATTTAAAACTGATATGAATCTCTCATATGTTTGTCGCATAGTCATACGCAATTGGAAGCACTTGACATTATCCTTCCAGAAATCATGTGTTATTGTTTGATTGTTGATTCTTGGTTGTTCAAAAATAAGAGAGTCTTGAATACGTTGCACTTGATAAAAATCACCACAAAATATGATGGCAATGTTTCCAAAATATTTGGTTTGGACATGTTTTATGTTTCTAAGCCTATTGTCAATAGAATATAAGAACTGACTATCGATCATAGAGGCTTCATCTATGAAAGCTAGTTGCAATTCTTGATATAGCTTTGATAAGTTCTCTAATACTTCTTTGCTAAGTGGCAACAATTGAGACTTGTTAAAAGGCATTAGTAATGCAGAATGGATTGTTGTTCCACCTACATTATATGCAGCTTTTCCTGTATATGCTAATATTAGACCCTTTGATTTCATAGGATTAGTTGTGTTCTGTGAATCATAAATTCGTATAAGCATTTGGAAAATTGCTTTTGTTGTCAGTGTTTTGCCTACCCCTGCTCCACCTATAATAAATAGGTAAATTGGTTCATTGAGGTTTTTTTTTATTCCAACGTCTTTTACAATTGTTTGTTTCTCTTTGTTCAAATTTGTTCTGAGTTTGTAATACTCATTGTTCTCCATTAAAAATGGATGAGCAGTTATTTGAAATCCAAGATTGATTTTTTTCTTCATCTCAATTTGTTTTGGAAATTGAAAGTCCAATTGCAAATCATACTCCTCATAATGGGAACTGTTTTCTTGGTTTCGCATATTTATTTGATTGGTATTCAAAGAAATAATTTTTTCATTTGTTGTAGTCTCTAAATCACCCCATGTTGGACTGATGTTATATGTAAATTTAGCTTCATTGGTCTTAACTGTTTTTTCACATAATGTATATGCAGATAGCCATGTAAGCAAGTCTTGTTTCAATGTATTTTCACTTTTTTCAAATGGCATATATAATAATAATTTCTCTCTACAAAAGTCTTCAACATCATTGTATTTGTTATATTTGACAAATCGTATAACATTTGGTTTTTTCCTTTTTGATATGTGTGTGCCATCTTTCTTGTAATTTGATACAAATTCTGCAAGACAGATTTTGCTAATGGAACTTGGGCATCCGATGTAGTAGTCAATAATGGAGTGTCACATTACATCCTTTGAATTGTTAGGTTCTTGTTTCAAGAGAATAGGTGGTTTAAGCATAAATGTGTGTTCATCAACTAGAGATGTGTTTATGAATATGCATCCTCTTGAACTACAACTCAATGGCAATGAAAGTGCTATATGCACTGCTTCTTGAGCTGACATTTGTTGGATATTAAGTAATGTATTTCTGCGTTTACGAATCATTTGCATAGCATCAATTTCATTTTTCTCATGCTCCTTGTGTATTCTTCTAAATTCATTTGTCATAGACTTGTCAATTTTGGTCATATATGAACTACAATATGATGATGCAGCATATGCATTTAGCACAAATTGTGCATCTGTATTTGCATTCCATAGAGTAGGCATAACCTTTGCAAAACTGTTATTCCAAATGTGAGAAGGTTTTCGTTTCAGGAAAATTATTGGTTTCTTTATTGTACATTGTAATAGTTGTATGTACTCATTTTCTATTAGTCCTATTTCTACCAAGAAATTGTCATGGGTTATTGAATCATTGTAGTTTGTTTGCTCCAAAAATGCCAAAAGTGATATTGATTTCTCTGTGAGTCTTTTATTCGGTACACTGGTTGGTTCAATGATCATTGTTGATTTCATTGGTGTCATGGGGAAATTGTATCTACAGTTTGAATTTTTTTCATTTCTTGCAGCTTCTTGTATGGTGATGTTTATGCAATTTAGCAACATCTGGCTCCAAATGATCTGTATCACAAGTTATGTAATTGTCAAGAAACTTTTCAATTTCTGGATTGCTTTGTTTTCCATATATTGGAGCATTTTCTATCCATAACAGCCCATGTTCATGTTCGGTTCCTCTATTTTGAAATTCTATTATGAAATAGTAATCATATATTTTTCCAAAGAATGTAGCATCATGACATATCATTCGCTTTACAGCATTAATTCTATGTCTATAGTATTGGCTACATGTGACTGGATATTTTCTTATAAGGTAATCAACGTCTTCAGCTTCTAATGTATCAGTGTCATTTTTACTTTCTTTATTTCCAAACAATGTGAACAATGTATCTACTAATGGTTTCCATCGATGTTCTGCATGTGTAAATGTCACAAAGAAAGTTGGAGGTCCTAATTGTCGTATCATTGCAAATATGTTTCTCTTAATTTGTTCCAAATGATCAGGAGATATGCGAATGTTTCTGAAATCTATGTATCCAATATCAGATTTCAATAATTTTTCCAAATTTGCTCGATACTTGACATCTCTTGCTAATATTTTTCTCCCTCTTAGTTTTCCTTTTCTTATTCGTAGCCATATGCAGGAAAGCACTTTATCAATAATTATTTGCATTGTCTTGAAAAACAAATTTGTTGTATGATATGAGAAGTCACCACTTGCCTATAACAATTCCCATTATACAATTTTTTGGTAGCTAAACCATTTGTGGTGTCATCATCACATGCATCACCATAGAATAATGTCGGAAAGTTCATTTCTTCTGCATATTTGTCCTTGAAAATCCCCAGTGGTCATTGTCCTTCAGTAGGTGCAAGTTTAATAATCTTGTCTTGCAAATCGTAGATCCGTGGTGACTATTAATCCATGTACCAATGTTTCAGTAGGTGCTTTATTATTTGCATCATTGTTTGTATCACTTTCATTGTCACTGTTTGCATTTTGTACGATGTATTCATTATTTTCTTGTAAAACATGGGTCCAACTCTCATTTATACAAATGTTCTCAGCCTTATATAGACTTCTAGAACATAGTTCATTCAATGCTTTCATGACAATAATTAGACGTACTTTACCTGTTTGGTATGCATTTTTGTATTGCAATCGTCTTTTCAATGGAACTACAATTGTCATTGTATCACTTAGATATTGTGGCAATGATTTTTGCACAATGTGCATATGAACTGGTACATTGATAATTGATCATGTCAGGCCAATCTGTGATTGCTTATATCCCCATTGTATGATTTGTGCAAATGCAATTCTTAATGACACAAGTCTTTCTTCTAAATCTGAAAGTGTATTTACAGTTGGTAATGGAATGTTACATCTTATTTGTTCAGGTGTTGCAAGTTGTGGAAGCTTTCCATTTTGGAGTGATATTTTGCAAGCAACACATATGTTGTCATTTCTGAAGGTCCTATTGTTCAATGTCAAATTCACATGATTTTCTTGCAATTCGCAAGTGAAGCATGTGATATTTTTTGCAAAATGCAATCTGGTACAAATTTCACATCTATTCCTAGGCGTGTCTTGGACTTGTTTCATATAAATGTATTTTGCATCTTTCTTTCTTGGATGGATTTGTTTCCTTATTGTAGTTTTTTGATTGTTTCCAATGTTGTGCAATATTTGTTTTAATCCAAGAAATGTCATTCTTGTCTTCTTATTAGAAGATGCTTTTTATATGCAATTTGCATAGTTCCATCATGAGCATGTTTGGTTGTTTTGAAATCATTATTGGATATTTCATTGCATCTACTTCTTGTATGCATGAATTGTTTTATTTTGTGATAACTAAGCCTTGGACATTTAGTCAGATTCATTTGTTGTGAATCATATGCTATATCAGATTCAATGTTGTTGTCCAAATGCATCTAGGAAAGAGAATTTTTTTCTTCTAGTAGATGCTTATTTGGCAATATGTTATCATTATTGCATATGTCATTGCATTTGCCTCTTGTACGTATGAATTGCTTCATTTGGTGATAAGTAAGCTTATGATAGTTGGTTGATTGTTGTAAACGAGATGCTATTTCAAATTCAATGTTGTTATTCAGATGTATGGGAGAAGTAGATTGTTGATTTTCTAGTACATGCTTATGACAAAAGATGTTATCATTCTTATGTACATCACTGCATTTTCTTTTTGTATGTATGAATTGCTTCATTTTGTGATAATTGAACCTACGACGCTTAGTTGATCGCATTTGTTCTAAATGCGATGTCATCTCAAATTCAATATTATTGTTAAAATGTACTTGAGATGTACCTTGTTGTTTTTCTAGTATATGCCTATGATGCAATTGATTACAATCCTCTTTTGCTTCCATGTACACTTATTGAGAATTGTGATCATATTTTTTTTGTATCATTGTGTGGTAGTGAATATGTAATGTATCTGTTTTGAATGACACAATGTTAACAAGATGATTGCATCTCGAATAAGCATACTTATAACTGACAAAGTTATTAGCAACAGAGGTCCATAGTTGGATGTTCACTTTGAATATAACAGATATCCATTGCAAACAGAATGGTCCACCCTCTACCTGCCCTTTCTCATATGGCATTGCCATATTTATGAGATATTGTTGCCAATTGTTATTCATTGCATAGTGTATCACATCAACTATTAGGTATTGTTCTAAACAATGCAATGCTTGTTGATTCTTATGCATAAGTGCATTGCAAAAATATTGGACAATGTAAAGTCGCAAACACTGTGCATCGAATTCTGTTGCTACTAAATAGCAAATTGCATTAAAGAGACTATCACCGCAATTAGATGTCATTTGTTTGTCCATCATTAATTCATTTAAAAGCATATGACGTGCAATATGCATCCAATGGCTTTGAATATATTTTCAAATAGATGACAGGTAGTTATTAGATTGTTTAGAAATGCATATTAGAAACTTTTGGTAAAGCAATGGTTCATAATGACGACTAACATGATTTGCATCATGGAAGAGGATACAATATGGAATTGTATTTTCATGTTGATTAAAAAGCAAATATCTTCTTTGCCTTGTTAATGACCAAACTCCAATTGATATATTTAGTCATTTAGCTAGCCAACATATGCAAAAGGTATCTCCCAATAGCTCTCGTTCAGATTCCTTTATATTTGTGGATGCAGAACAACTCATTTTATGAAGATATGTACCAATATCATTAAATCCAAGTAACTCGTATAGGAAGTCAGATGATAGTTCATATTTGTCAGGCCAGGAGTAACTCCAGAAAAACTGATACGATTATTTCATTAGGTAGCTATTGTTATATACACATGAATGTGACTGATCAGTTCATCTTCTTGATGAATGTTCACATTCCAGAAGATTAGGTGTCAATATTCCCCCCCTTAATCTAAAGGGATGTTGGTGAGTCCAAGCATCATTCTGAATCTTTCAAGCTTTTCTCTTCCAAGCGCTTTGGTGAAGATGTCTACAATTTGCTCATTTGTGGAACAATGACGGAGATGGATTATTTTAGCCTCAACATGATGTCGGATCAGATGATATTTAGTATTGATGTGCTTTGTACGATCATGGAACTTTGGGTTCTTGGCCAAATTTATTGCAGAGGTGTTGTCAATCATGAGTGGAGTTGATTGTACTTGTTTCACCTGCAAATCTTCAAGAATTTTTCTGAGCCACACAATTTCTTTTGTTGTTTCAGCTGCTGCCACGTATTCTCCTTCTGTTGTGGAATCTGCTGGAACTGATTGTTTGCGTGATCTCCAAGAGACAGCTCCTGATCCAAGACTCATAGCATATCCTGAAGTAGATACCCCAGTTTCTTTGTCTCCATAGAAGTCTGAATCAGAGTATCCAATCAAGCTGAAGTCGTCCACCTGTGTATACTTGATTCCAAGGTCTTGAGTTCCCTTCAAGTACCTTAGAACTCTTTTTGCAGCAGACAATGTCCCTCACAAGGCTTTTGCATAAACCTAGAGAGGATTCCAACAACAAATGAAATGTCTAGTCTGGTAGTAGTGAGGTAGATGAGACTTCCTACAAGCTGTCTATATTTTGTTGCATCCTCAAATTCCTTTCCTTCAATAGATGTGAGCTTTAAGTTTTTTCCATTGGAGTAGTGAGAGGATTGCACTCTGTCATGCCAAAACTGTTCAACAAATCTCCAATGTATTTCTTTTGAGAAAGAAATATGGATTTTGGATGTTGGGTTACTTCAATGCCAAGATAGTAATGAACATAGCCCAAATCAGTCATTTCAAAACTTTTTCCTAATTCTTTCTTTATGGATGCAATGTAGCTTTCATTGTTTCCTGTCATTAAAAGATCATTACATATACTACAAGATATACAACTGTTTTGCCAACTTTCTTGACAAATAAAGTTGCATCATCAAGATCAAAATGATTGAAGTTGAGTTTCAGAAGATGCTCAGTTAGCTTTTCATACCAGGCTCGTGGTGCTTGTTTGAGGCCATACAAGGACTTCACAAGTTTGCATACTTTATGTTCATGTCCTTTCACAGCAAATCCTTTAGGCTGGGACATAAAAACATTTCTTTTAGATCTCCATTCAAGAAGGCAGTTTTTACATCCATTTGATGGACTTTCCAACCGTTCTGAGCTGCTAGTGCAAAGAGTGTCTGGATGGTGGCCCATTTTGCTGTGGGGGCAAAAGTTTCCTCATTATCGACCCCTTCCTTCTGTGCAAAACCTTTTGCCACAAGCCTAGCTTTGTGCTTGTCAAGTGAGCCATCAGCTTTGTACTTGTTCTTGTAGACCCACTTGTAGCCAATTGGGTTTGGTTCCAAATGGAGGATCAACCAGCTTCCAAGTGTTGTTCTTTATGAGGGCATCATACTCCTTTTGCATTGCTTCTTTCCTTTCATCATGAGAAGCAGCTTCTTTAAAGGAAGTTGGTTCAAATCTGTAGACAAGTTCAATTCACAATCATAAGAAACATCCATATCAATAGGTGAATTAGAGTCATCTACATCACCTCCATTTTGTCGATTTGAATTTCTGGTTCCTGTTTTTCCAATTTCATCAGGATGAACACTTTCAAGTGTCTTTGTCAGCCACTTTGGGGGACCTTTCTGAGATGGTCCAGGCTGCTCTGTTGATTGAGTTGGGAGTGAATCAAGATTGAGTCTCCCAATTCTATCATTTACATCACTTAAAGCATCATCCGTTGTTGGAGTTTCAGACGGGGGAGAATCTTCTTCAGAAGAAGATTCCACATGTTGATCTAGTATAGGAATCCCCCCTTCAAGATGTGGAATCTGATTATCAAATTCTTGAAATGATTTCGTTTTTGCGAATCTATCAAGCGATCAAGTTGCCGCTCAACAACATTGTCAGATTTGGATGATTCAAGAAAAATTACATCTCTAGATACAACAAACTTTTTATTTACTTCATCATAGAGGCGTATGCTTTGGAGGTGTTTGAATACCCCAAAAAGATACACTTACGACTTCTAGCACCAAGTTTGTTTCTATGTACCTTTGGTATCAAAGCATAACAGGTGGAACCAAAGATCCTGAGATGTTTTACTGAAGGAACATGTCCATACCACAATTCATAAGGAGTCTTGTTTCTTATAGCATTAGATGGACATCTATTCTTTATATATACAGCACATAGAACATCATCAGCCCAAAACATTATCTTTACATTTTGAAGAAAAGCATGGATCGTACCATATTCAAGATTGTTCTATTCATTCTTTCAGCTACACCATTCTGTTGGGGATTATAAGGCACAGTTGTTTGATGTTTAATCCCATGTTGGCGAAGATATTGTTCAAATTCATTTGATGTATATTCGTTTCCATTATCAGTGCGAATAGACCCAATATGAGATTGTGCATCATTTTCAATCCATTTATGAAAATTCTTGAATGTTAGGAAAGCATCAGATTTGTTCTTCAATAAATAAACCCAACACATTCTGGTGTAGTCATCAATAAATGTCATGATATATTTATTTCCATTTGCAGAAAGAACAGGCATTGGACCACATAAATCTGAATGAATAAGTTCAAGCTTCCTATGTGCTCTTGAATGTGGAATCATGAAAATATTGTTTGCTATGCTTTCCTAGAATGCAAGCATCACATTGCTTAAGTTTTCTAGGAATTGTAGTCAAACCAGCAACACCATTTTTCTTCAATAAGCGGAGACTGACATAGTTCAAATGTCCAAATCTAGCATGCCATAATAAACTTGATGGAAGTGTACCTTCTTCATGATGAGAATTGTATGAGAAATGTTGTGCATGAGCAGATGTTCTTTGCAGTTTGAGAAGCCTTTCTTCTTCTATTCCCCTCATGACAAGTGAGTGGTCAGATGCTTTTCTTACCTCAAGCTTGCCATCAAACATATGAATGGAGTTACTTTGCTGACGGATGTGGACCAAGGACAACAAGTTTCTCTTGAGCTGTGGGAGATATAGAACATGATCCAGAAGAAATCTGAGAGACCAGGCAGTTTAAGCCTAATTGTGCCAAGCCCTGATGGCTTGATTTTTGACTGATCTGTAAAGTATACTACTCCATCAACATTGTCAGTGAAATCTTCAAAAAAGTCTTTTCTATGAGTCATGTGACAGGTTGCTCCTGAATCAAGCAGCCAATCATTTTTCCAGGAAACAAGTGAAGTGTTAAACAAATCTTCATTTACTCCAATG